>JAIUZE010068531.1:0-263297 GCA_022085475.1 Heliosperma pusillum | reverse complement strand
CGTTGACTTTTCCCGACTCGCTTCATAAGTTTGAAGACCGAAATTTTATTTAAAAAAATAATATTTTTGATTTATTTTTATTTAGATTTTTTAAGATTTATCATAATTTAATATAATTATTTTGAATTTATTCGGAATTTAAAGAATAACGTTTACGGTTTTAACCGAACGTCATTTAACTATTCCCGACTCATCGTAAAGCGCGTAACGAATTCAAAACTCGACTTTGGCATGAGTCACACGCGCATGTCATCGTTTTCCACTCACGTTAGATATTTTAATTCTTTTGATTAAATTAATAAGAATATCTAAGATATTTTCAACTTTATCGATCAGTTAACGAAAATTACGCAAATCGCTCAAAATCAGACCCGCTTTCTCTCCTATCCTCACGGTTTTTCTTCTCTCTTTGACCTTGAGATTTTCTTTCTTTTCATTACAATAACATAATATCTTGATATTTAATTCAATTAACTTAATATCTAATTAATTACGGTAATATAATTATTATACCGGGTCAATTCCATAACAACAATTTCAAAACCCAACTCACTACTTTGGCCTATATGTACACGGCTCAACACACCACACTTGACTCACAAACAACTTTTCATTTTACCACAAATCAAATAAAGATCAAAATATCACTTTCTTTGATCGTTCTTCGTGTTCTTCGTCGTTCATCATTTGTTCTTCATCTTTCTTGAGCAAATCCTTCATAAAACCTTCATTTCTTAATTAAATCCTTCCTAATTTATATTTCTAGGATCTCCTCTTCGCTCCCCATCTTCACGTACGTTTTATTTTAAATTCCGACAAAATCGTTTTCAACACTTTAATTATGAGAAATCATATTTTAAGTTCTAATAAGGTTTTTCTTGTCTTTTCTTATAGGGGAAGATTTGGAAGACGAGTTTGGAGACTCGTATATTTTGGGTGAAGATTAGTAGAAGGGTTTCTTATTTTCTTAGTTCTTATTATCTTGGTGCTACTTGATTTTAGCTAAGCTAAGGTAACGATTCCGAGTTACTCGACGGATATATGTTACATAGCTTTTGTTTTCTTTAGTTTTAGTTTATATTATTGTTCCTTATGATTTTTAAGTAGTAATATGATAAGTAGCTATTTTTGTTATGTGGTATGAATAAATAGTATGATTAGTGTTCTTGCCATATTTTATGATTTCTTTATAATCATGATTTTAATATGCATGATGGATGAATTGGTTGTTTAAAAATGGATGTTGTTAATTAAAATGATGTTAGGATTAATTTGGGGTGGTTGTTGTGGTGGCCATTGAAGTGGCCGGTTATCGTGGTGGCTGAACCGGCCGGTTCAGGCTGGTCAGACCGGTCCAGGCCGGTCCAGCCGGTCTGGGTTGGTCATTGGTGGGTCCGGGTTTTGGTCTTTGGGTTGTGTCGATGTTTGATTGATTGGTTGTTGTTTTGACGGGTTTTAAATACGTTAAAGCATGCGGGAATTATTAGGAAACGGTTTTAATGAAAGTTGTAAAAATCTGCCATTTTTCAGCCAAAACAGCCGTGGGGCCCAAAACAGGCCCATGTGGGTCCGGCCCAACTCAGCCCGTGGGTCCCACCTTGGGACTTGTGACGGTTTTTGAGTTATCGTCATTTTTATCGTGTTTTTGTAATATTTAGCAAGTGGGAAATATTAATAAGTAAAATATTTAATTAAAAAGGTTTTTCATAAATTATTATTTCTCACATGTTAGAAATTATAATACGAGAATTAGTTTACGTGGATGATCATTTAATTCAAACGGGTTGTTGGGTGATATACATATGCATATTCACATGTTTAGAAGTAGTAATAAAATAACATGTAATGAATATGTTGATTTTATGTCTATGTGATAAAGACTCTGTTTCTAGCCGGTTTGACCAAACGGGTTTGGTCAAACTAATATCTAGTCAGCCCCGTTTTGACTGATGACCCGTCGCGGGACTCGGGTCGGGGATTTGTCTTCATGTATGGTTGTATTTAATTAATGAATTAGCCTTAATAGATATGAGGCGATATGATATATGAGTTTATTGATATGCAATTAGTCACATGATAGGATGTTTTCCTGTGACTGTTTAATTATATGGTTGGTGTCGTGTTGACTAAGTACCCATAGAGAATTACGATTATATGGCATGTTAAGTCGTATCTTGGCCATGTTTTAAAGGTAACCTCTGAGGTAAGATATTAGTTTGGTTCGGCCATTGTAATTCTAAATGAGTATCTTGGACCATGACATTGATAGGTCCGTACTGTCTTTAACGAGTATATAGTTCATGGTTAATAGCTCTTGTGTCCCGGATTGGTGGGTTTATATCCAAGTCGGGGCATGGTTACCTAATCCGTTTTGGGGTTGGAGCCAGCTTAAGTACTAGCCATCTCTGCTTAGGGGGTCGCCTAGTAGAGTTTCTTGTGTACTTCTGGTCACGAGACGGTGAATGGAATAGCTGTTGTTACTAGGTCTGATCAGTCTAGGACTAGGATGTTTTCCTACCTTGTGGTATAGCCTCGAGTTACAGAAGTCTTCTATTGACTGTCCTAGGAACTTATGCCTGTTTGTAGACGTATTGGTCTTTCATGTTTGTATGCTTCTATGAGTTCTAGAAGGTGAGATGCAAGCCGGCTAGGATTGATAGAGTTTGGATTAACGGTTGTTAACTGATTCACATGATTACGTGTTGATTAGGGTTTGAGTGTATCATGGCCATGTTTCTGAGAGGAACCTCTGAGCTAGCATACCAGCTTCCCTACCTCGAGTTATAGTTTATTATCGGTTTCACATGATAGCTTTCACATGCTAGGTTATTTGTTAGTTATCTGTTTCCTAACATGAAAAGCATATCATATATGTTTAAGTTTTGTATTTTCCATATACATTGCTTTTATGTTATTCATGTTTCATTAAACTCGACATTTTGTGGCTGGGAGAACTCGGAGTTACTCCCCACTGACTGTGGCTTCCGTGTTTATATTTAATGCGGTCGAACAGGTGGTGATGCATACTTGGGGTACATTGACGAGCTAGCGAGCGAAGTATTTACCTTGGACCTATATTCGGTTCTTAGATTGTATATTATTAAACACTCTTTTATTTCCGTATTTATACGGGAGATATGTCTCCCGTCTTGTATATTTCTTTTGTATAATATTATTTCCGTTTTGTAATGACCCTTTTAATTATGACACCTTGTTTTATTTATTTAAATGTATTTTTTTTCTTCCGCAAATTTGAGGGTGTCACAGTTGGTATCAGAGCTATTTTGCTCCCGACGCACGTTTGTGTACCCTTGCATAAATAACTTGACCTTAAGAAATAATAAACTGTGAGATAGAAGGGTAAGATGGGTAGATTAGGATTTATGTTGTAGTCTCTTTGTTCTTGCTAAATGATAAGTACTAATCTTTGTTTTCTTTTGCAATATGCCTCCGAGAATAACAACAACGATCCTAAGGGTCGTACCTGTTTTGCGTGCAAGATGCCTATGCATCCAGGTGTTGGCTGTTTAAACAAGCCAATTGTATGCTTTACTTGTCTGAAACCGGGACACAAGTCATTTGTATGTCCTGATAGGAAGATGATAGCTTCTACACCAGCTACATCTGGGAGACCGCAGGGTCGAATTTTCGTCATGAGCCGCGCTGAGGCCGATGCTCAACCAGACCTGGTGACTGGTATGTTTCAATTTATGAAATCCGTGTTTAATTTTATTAGATACGGGAGCTTCTTTCTTACTCGGATAGCTTCATAATTCTTCTATCTGCTTAGTCTCTTCCTCAACCTCGTTTTCCTTTTTCGCCTTCGCCTTTTTCATCTTATCATAGTCTTTAGTGACGCTTCCTAATGTTCCTTGTATCATGTTCTTTTATCTCTATTCTCTTGGGAGATAGTTTTTCTTATTAGCTAACGTAAGGGTTAGTAGGTGTGTTTGAAGAAGTTTGGAATATGGTACCTAACCATCCTATTAAACTAGTTTCATGTTTAGACGATTATAAGGATTTGAGGATAAACTTAGGATGAAATTATCCTAGGGGTTTTAGACTATGAAAGCATAATGTTGCAATAACGTTTTGAGGATCGAAATAATCATAAGGATTTTTGGTAATAGTAGTTAAGAATTTTGTGATTCTTTAAGTGTTATTTGAGAAATTATGGTCTTTAAATGTTGGATCCTAACGGGAATAAATACTTTGTGGAATTAGGATTTGATGATACAACTTGGGGAATATCGTCATAAGCGATAACCGATGTATGGAGAGTTTGGAAGAGATAAATAAATTGATTTACGGTTGCATTGCCCTATGTTTGGCAAAAGTTAAGAGAAATGAGATTGTGTGACTAATCTCTTTGAGGTTTTGTGATTCAACTTTTGAGGAGGAGAAGGTTCATTGTTAATAATTTAGGATATTGAATTTTGGGATAAATTGGATTAAAGGATTTCATAGTAAGTCCTTTACTTTGTGGTTGTTAGCGGTCTTGGTTCCTTAATTATAAATATTTGGATGGTGGTTTCCAATAAGAGTTTTGATGGACCTTAGAAGATTTTAATTAAATTTGAATAATTGGGAGTTGCTACTCGATGTGTCATGCTTATGAAATATTTTGGTAAGAATCCGAGGATTTAAAATATTGAGGATATATTGCACTCTCTTGAGGACTAGATTCTGTTGCAGTTAGTATTGTCGAGTTGCGATCGACATTTGAATTTTCATAGAGGGAAGATAGTATTGGGGTTCATCCTTCTTTCTATTCGATTTATTCTTTCCAATATTTCGTTTCTTCTATCGAATATCATTTCTTATAGGTAGATTACTAGAAGCTTTAGTTAGAAATTTTAGGCATAGATAGTAGAGTTATTACCTTTACTATAGAACTTTTAAACTAAAAGCTTTTGGAAATGTTTGATAATTTCAAGTATTTTACCGTCAAGGAGTGTGGAGACTTGTTATTGGAGACGTTCGATAACTAGTTTTCTCATTTGTTGATGCGAAAATGTATCTTTTAAGTCTTTGACTTGGGACGTCGATGTTCTTAACGGCCGACGAGAACCTTCCGTTCCATTGATAAGACCCTGTATTTTTATTACAAATATATTTTTAACAGTTTTGAAATTGACCTACATATATGTCACATTACTTCTTCTAAGTTTCGAGTACGAAACTTTTTAAAAGGAGGAGTGATTGTAACAACCCGAAAAGTACCCTATTTTTCTAGTAAAATATTTTACGGATACTTTTCAGCAAGTTTAAGTTTTAAACTTAGGATTTATTGTTTCAAGTTGTATTTGGAAATTCCGAGTTCGTATTTGGAATTTCTGAGAGATTTCATGAAAATCCCGTTTTTAGTCATCTTTGACTTTTCTTGACTTTTAAGTCGTCTTTGACTTTTCTTGACTTTTTAAAGTCGTCATTGACTTTTCTTGACTTTTAAGTCGTCATAAACTTTTCTTAACTTTTAAGTCCTCTTTGACTTTTCTTGACTTTTAAGTCAACTTTGACTGATACGAATCGAGCAGCGGAACAAGAATAAAAGATAAAGACTTGACAAGCTAGACCTATAGCTTGACAAACGCGAGTTTAAGTCAAGACCTATTGACTCGAGACTCAAGGAAACAACGCAAGAAAACGCGTTCAAGCGATGTCACAAAAATAAGAAATTGCACTCGACAATTGCAGATTAATTTTGGAGACTTTTTTTGTGAAAACTTCAGTGCCTTGTATTCACACAAATGCAAACTTAAATAGTACAATGAAGCCAACGAAAGGTCCCTTGAAACTCCTAAAATTAACTAGCAATTAACTAGCTAATTTTAAGCTACTTATTACAACCATGCAATAACTCTACTAATTAAATTACCAACTAAATAGGGTACGTACTATAATTCACCCACTTTATTTTTGCAAAACATGCATCACACCAAGCTGCTACATGTAGTCGACCCATGACACCATACAAACGCATCGAGCCACCGCAACCGAGTAAGTGTCCCCTGCATCATACGTACTAGGTAGCGAACTAAAGTCATCGATGTCCGCATCATCTCCTCCCCCTTTAAAAGGAATTGACCTCAATTCGGCTAGACCGTCATCATCGAAATAAGGCGACAAATCTCCCACGTTAAAAGTTGCGTGGACTCCATAATCCCCGGGAAGCTCAATTTTATAAGCGTTATCGTTCACACGTTCCACTACCTTGTATGGGCCCTCGGCTCGTGGCATGAGTTTATTTTTCCGCTTGCTTGGAAACCGCTCCTTCCTCAAATGAACCCAAACCAACTCGCCAGCCTTGAACACTCTTGGTTTCTTTCTTTTGTTCGATTTCCGCTGGTACGCTTCATTCACCATTTTAATACGATCATGAACTTGTTGGTGCAGTTTCAACATAGATTCCAACTTAGCTTCTGCATCCTTGTGAACCAAGTCATCCTTGGGTAAAGGGACCAAATCCAGAGGCATATAAGGGTTAATTCCGTACACTACTTCGAACGGAGAATGCCCCGTGGCATAGGTAGGAGACCTATTATAGGCGAACTCGGCGTGCGCAAGTTTCACATCCCAATCCTTTTGAGTACGGCTTACCAACCCGCGTAAGAGAGTACCCAAAGTGCGATTCGTGACCTCCGTTTGCCCATCCGTTTGCGGATGATAGGATGTACTAAAGAGAAGCTTGGTGCCCACCTTCCTCCAAAGAGTATTCCAAAAGTAACTAAGAAATTTGGAATCACGATCCGACACAATCGTCTTGGGAATGCCGTGTAAACGAACCACCTCCTTATAAAACAAATCCGCCACATGACTAGCATCATCGGTCTTGTGACAAGCCACGAAGTGAGCCATTTTAGAAAACCTATCCACCACAACCATAATAGCATCCTTCCCTCTAGCGGTGCGGGGCAAAGCGACAATAAAATCCATCGACAAATCCTCCCATGGCCGTATCGGAACGGGCAGCGGCGTGTATAAACCAGGTTTAAAGGAGCTTTTGGACATTTGGCACGTCACACATTTACTCACAATCTTTGTTACGTCACCCAAAAGTTTTGGCCAAAAGAAATGCTCTTTAATGACCGCCACTGTCTTTGCTATACCGAAGTGACCGGCTAGCCCTCCTCCATGAGCTTCACGAATGAGTAGCTCTCTGACCGGATGCTTGGGAACACAGAGACGGTTATTACGAAACAGAAACCCTTCTTGCAAAACATACTCGTCGGATGCACCACTCTTACACTTTTCAAAAATAGAGCCAAAGTCAGTGTCCCCCTGGTAATAATCTTTCAAAGATTCAAATCCCAACAACCTTACATCCAACGTAGCCAATAGAGTATATCGCCGTGACAGTGCGTCGGCTACGATATTGCTGCTACCAGATTTATATTTTGAAGAGAAATGGAATGATTGCAAAAATTCCACCCATTTAGCGTGCCTTGGACTCAATTTTTGTGGACCATTAATATACTTAAGCGACTCATGGTCGGAGTGTAACACGAAATGGTTAGGACGGAGGTAGTGGCTCCAATGTCTTAATGCTCGTACAATGGCATAAAATTCCTTGTCGTAGGTACAATAATTCAAACGAGCACCATTCAATTTCTCCGAAAAATATGCTATTGGTTTCTTCCCCTGTATCAACACCGCACCAATCCCGACACCACTAGCGTCACATTCGACTTCAAAAGCTTGAGAAAAATTGGGTAGAGCCAAAATAGGAGCAGAACATAATTTCTCTTTAATTAACTCAAAGGCAACTTGAGCCTCCTTACTCCACGCAAACACCCCTTTTTTCATACAATTAGTAATTGGACTCACAATGGAACTAAAATCTCGAATAAAACGACGATAAAATGAAGCTAAACCGTGAAAAGAACGAACTTCACTAACCGTTTTAGGGGTAGGCCAAGACTTAATTGCTTCGATTTTAGCCGGGTCGACGGAAACTCCTTCTTTTGAGACTATATTCCCTAAGAACACGACACTGTCAACGAGAAAAGTACATTTCTCCTTCTTCCCGTATAATTTTTGGACGCGCATAACCTCGAAAACCTGCTTCAAATGCCACAAATGTTCCTCCTCATTTCTACTGTACACCAAAATATCATCAAGGTAGACCACCACAAATCGACCCAAAAACGGTTTGAGCACTTCATTCATTAATCGCATAAATGTACTCGGGGCATTGGAAAGCCCAAAGGGCATAACTGTCCATTCATAAAGACCGTGCTTCGTCTTGAAGGCCGTCTTCCACTCGTCTCCTTCCCGCATTCGAATTTGATGATACCCGCTCCGCAAATCAATTTTTGAAAACACAACCGTACCGTGGAGTTCATCTAACATATCGTCTAGCCTTGGGATTGGAAAACGGTACTTGATGGTGATATTATTCACGGCCCTACTGTCCACACACATTCGCCATGAACCGTCTTTTTTTGGAACGAGTAATACGGGCACAGCGCAAGGGCTCATACTTTCCCGAACGAAGCCACGAGCCATCAGTTCTTCAATTTGCCTCTGCAATTCTTTGGTTTCCTCCGGATTACAACGGTAAGGGGCTTTATTAGGCAAAGGAGCCCCTGGAATTAAATCTATTTGATGTTCGATCCCACGAATAGGTGGTAATCCGGGTGGCAAGTCATCGGGGAAAACTTCTCGGTAGTCCTCCAACAGTTGCAATACGGGACTGTCCAATTCGAAAGACTGACCAGAAATTGATTTGTCACTAGTGATGAGCAAATACACCACTTCCCCATGTTGCAGAACCTTTTTTATTTCCCGCTCATTAATTAACAAGGACTGGTTCGAATTCGGTTTTGTTTTTGTATTCATGGCCCGAATAGCTTGAGTGGTCATAGGCTTCAAAACCACTTTCTTCCCCTTAACCCTTAACTCATACTCGTTACTCCTGCCCCTATGAGTTACGTCTCGATCGAATTGCCACGGGCGACCCAGCAACACGTGACACGCATCCATAGGAATTACGTCACACAAAATTTCATCCTCGTAAGATCCCATAGCCAATCCAACTCTCACTTGCCGAGTTACTTTCACGCTGTTTCCGTCATCTAGCCAATGGAGCGCATAGGGTTTTGGATGTGCCATTGTGACTAAACCCAACTTCGATACTAGCTCGCTTGAGGCCACGTTAGTGCAACTGCCTCCGTCAATGATCACACTACACCATTTGTCTCCGACTCGGCATTTTGTATGAAATAATAAGTCTCGTTGTTCCGAATCAGAGGACATATTTTTCGCCTGGAGTGTTCGAAGTACCAAGGCAGTGTCGTAAATAGGGGCCTCATATCCCTCGACTTCCTCCTCTTCGTTTCCTTCATCAAATATAAAGACATCATCCAATCTCTCCTCCTCCTCTCGTAATTCCTCTCGGCAATCTATGGCTTCCCTCAAAGTCACCACTCGTTTATTGGGGCACGAGTTTTGATAATGCCCGAACCCTTGACATTTGAAGCACCTTACTTTGGCAAGGCTGGTTTCTTTCGACGAACTGGGAGTTTTTGTGAAATTCATAGTTTCATTTGAACTTGGACTTTTGGTTGGGTTGCTACTGGATGTGGGACTGCTAAACTTTTTGGGCCAAACTTTAGTGGTGCCATAATCTGTTTTCGACCCTTCCCCATGTTTTGTTTTACCCTGGGACTCGAGTTTTAGACAAAGTCCGCAAAGTGTATCAAAGTCGGAATAAGGATATAATTCCACAGTATTAGAAATATTAAAATTCAATCCCCGCAAAAACCTAGCCATTTTTTGCTCCTCTATCTCCTCTAACTCCCCCATCAATGTCAAATTTTCAAATTCATCGATATACTCTCCTACACTCAGTTTTCCTTGTTTAAACTCGGCAATTTTACGGTAAATGGTAATTTTATGAGTTGTGGGTACATACCGTTTGCGCAATTTCCGCTTTAGCGAATCCCAAGAAGTGATTCTTTCCTTTCCTGCTCTGTCTCGCCTGGACTTCATCCCCTCGAACCACAGCGAGGCTCCCTTGCTTAGCCGCAAAATACCGTACTTACACCTCTTCTCGTCACTGAGGTCTTTGAAATCAAATAATCGTTCAATTTTCCGTTCCCATTCCAAGTAGTCTTCTGGGTTTGTGCCGCCAGTGAATTCTGGGAGGTCTGAAACCTTGAATTCATCTGGTTTTGGCCTTGGTCCAGTTCGACTGCCAGTGGGTCGATTACGCAACAAATCACGGAGATTTTCTAGTAAAGTTTCGTCGTCATATTCTGCCATTTTTTTTAAATTTTTTTTTTTTTTTGAATTATAAGATCGTCTCGATTAAATGGAAAATCAAGAGCCGAAGCTCTGATACCACTTATGATACGAATCGAGCAGCGGAACAAGAATAAAAGATAAAGACTTGACAAGCTAGACCTATAGCTTGACAAACGCGAGTTTAAGTCAAGACCTATTGACTCGAGACTCAAGGAAACAACGCAAGAAAACGCGTTCAAGCGATGTCACAAAAATAAGAAATTGCACTCGACAATTGCAGATTAATTTTGGAGACTTTTTTTGTGAAAACTTCAGTGCCTTGTATTCACACAAATGCAAACTTAAATAGTACAATGAAGCCAACGAAAGGTCCCTTGAAACTCCTAAAATTAACTAGCAATTAACTAGCTAATTTTAAGCTACTTATTACAACCATGCAATAACTCTACTAATTAAATTACCAACTAAATAGGGTACGTACTATAATTCACCCACTTTATTTTTGCAAAACATGCATCACACCAAGCTGCTACATGTAGTCGACCCATGACACCATACAAACGCATCGAGCCACCGCAACCGAGTAAGTGTCCCCTGCATCATACGTACTAGGTAGCGAACTAAAGTCATCGATGTCCGCATCATCTCCTCCCCCTTTAAAAGGAATTGACCTCAATTCGGCTAGACCGTCATCATCGAAATAAGGCGACAAATCTCCCACGTTAAAAGTTGCGTGGACTCCATAATCCCCGGGAAGCTCAATTTTATAAGCGTTATCGTTCACACGTTCCACTACCTTGTATGGGCCCTCGGCTCGTGGCATGAGTTTATTTTTCCGCTTGCTTGGAAACCGCTCCTTCCTCAAATGAACCCAAACCAACTCGCCAGCCTTGAACACTCTTGGTTTCTTTCTTTTGTTCGATTTCCGCTGGTACGCTTCATTCACCATTTTAATACGATCATGAACTTGTTGGTGCAGTTTCAACATAGATTCCAACTTAGCTTCTGCATCCTTGTGAACCAAGTCATCCTTGGGTAAAGGGACCAAATCCAGAGGCATATAAGGGTTAATTCCGTACACTACTTCGAACGGAGAATGCCCCGTGGCATAGGTAGGAGACCTATTATAGGCGAACTCGGCGTGCGCAAGTTTCACATCCCAATCCTTTTGAGTACGGCTTACCAACCCGCGTAAGAGAGTACCCAAAGTGCGATTCGTGACCTCCGTTTGCCCATCCGTTTGCGGATGATAGGATGTACTAAAGAGAAGCTTGGTGCCCACCTTCCTCCAAAGAGTATTCCAAAAGTAACTAAGAAATTTGGAATCACGATCCGACACAATCGTCTTGGGAATGCCGTGTAAACGAACCACCTCCTTATAAAACAAATCCGCCACATGACTAGCATCATCGGTCTTGTGACAAGCCACGAAGTGAGCCATTTTAGAAAACCTATCCACCACAACCATAATAGCATCCTTCCCTCTAGCGGTGCGGGGCAAAGCGACAATAAAATCCATCGACAAATCCTCCCATGGCCGTATCGGAACGGGCAGCGGCGTGTATAAACCAGGTTTAAAGGAGCTTTTGGACATTTGGCACGTCACACATTTACTCACAATCTTTGTTACGTCACCCAAAAGTTTTGGCCAAAAGAAATGCTCTTTAATGACCGCCACTGTCTTTGCTATACCGAAGTGACCGGCTAGCCCTCCTCCATGAGCTTCACGAATGAGTAGCTCTCTGACCGGATGCTTGGGAACACAGAGACGGTTATTACGAAACAGAAACCCTTCTTGCAAAACATACTCGTCGGATGCACCACTCTTACACTTTTCAAAAATAGAGCCAAAGTCAGTGTCCCCCTGGTAATAATCTTTCAAAGATTCAAATCCCAACAACCTTACATCCAACGTAGCCAATAGAGTATATCGCCGTGACAGTGCGTCGGCTACGATATTGCTGCTACCAGATTTATATTTTGAAGAGAAATGGAATGATTGCAAAAATTCCACCCATTTAGCGTGCCTTGGACTCAATTTTTGTGGACCATTAATATACTTAAGCGACTCATGGTCGGAGTGTAACACGAAATGGTTAGGACGGAGGTAGTGGCTCCAATGTCTTAATGCTCGTACAATGGCATAAAATTCCTTGTCGTAGGTACAATAATTCAAACGAGCACCATTCAATTTCTCCGAAAAATATGCTATTGGTTTCTTCCCCTGTATCAACACCGCACCAATCCCGACACCACTAGCGTCACATTCGACTTCAAAAGCTTGAGAAAAATTGGGTAGAGCCAAAATAGGAGCAGAACATAATTTCTCTTTAATTAACTCAAAGGCAACTTGAGCCTCCTTACTCCACGCAAACACCCCTTTTTTCATACAATTAGTAATTGGACTCACAATGGAACTAAAATCTCGAATAAAACGACGATAAAATGAAGCTAAACCGTGAAAAGAACGAACTTCACTAACCGTTTTAGGGGTAGGCCAAGACTTAATTGCTTCGATTTTAGCCGGGTCGACGGAAACTCCTTCTTTTGAGACTATATTCCCTAAGAACACGACACTGTCAACGAGAAAAGTACATTTCTCCTTCTTCCCGTATAATTTTTGGACGCGCATAACCTCGAAAACCTGCTTCAAATGCCACAAATGTTCCTCCTCATTTCTACTGTACACCAAAATATCATCAAGGTAGACCACCACAAATCGACCCAAAAACGGTTTGAGCACTTCATTCATTAATCGCATAAATGTACTCGGGGCATTGGAAAGCCCAAAGGGCATAACTGTCCATTCATAAAGACCGTGCTTCGTCTTGAAGGCCGTCTTCCACTCGTCTCCTTCCCGCATTCGAATTTGATGATACCCGCTCCGCAAATCAATTTTTGAAAACACAACCGTACCGTGGAGTTCATCTAACATATCGTCTAGCCTTGGGATTGGAAAACGGTACTTGATGGTGATATTATTCACGGCCCTACTGTCCACACACATTCGCCATGAACCGTCTTTTTTTGGAACGAGTAATACGGGCACAGCGCAAGGGCTCATACTTTCCCGAACGAAGCCACGAGCCATCAGTTCTTCAATTTGCCTCTGCAATTCTTTGGTTTCCTCCGGATTACAACGGTAAGGGGCTTTATTAGGCAAAGGAGCCCCTGGAATTAAATCTATTTGATGTTCGATCCCACGAATAGGTGGTAATCCGGGTGGCAAGTCATCGGGGAAAACTTCTCGGTAGTCCTCCAACAGTTGCAATACGGGACTGTCCAATTCGAAAGACTGACCAGAAATTGATTTGTCACTAGTGATGAGCAAATACACCACTTCCCCATGTTGCAGAACCTTTTTTATTTCCCGCTCATTAATTAACAAGGACTGGTTCGAATTCGGTTTTGTTTTTGTATTCATGGCCCGAATAGCTTGAGTGGTCATAGGCTTCAAAACCACTTTCTTCCCCTTAACCCTTAACTCATACTCGTTACTCCTGCCCCTATGAGTTACGTCTCGATCGAATTGCCACGGGCGACCCAGCAACACGTGACACGCATCCATAGGAATTACGTCACACAAAATTTCATCCTCGTAAGATCCCATAGCCAATCCAACTCTCACTTGCCGAGTTACTTTCACGCTGTTTCCGTCATCTAGCCAATGGAGCGCATAGGGTTTTGGATGTGCCATTGTGACTAAACCCAACTTCGATACTAGCTCGCTTGAGGCCACGTTAGTGCAACTGCCTCCGTCAATGATCACACTACACCATTTGTCTCCGACTCGGCATTTTGTATGAAATAATAAGTCTCGTTGTTCCGAATCAGAGGACATATTTTTCGCCTGGAGTGTTCGAAGTACCAAGGCAGTGTCGTAAATAGGGGCCTCATATCCCTCGACTTCCTCCTCTTCGTTTCCTTCATCAAATATAAAGACATCATCCAATCTCTCCTCCTCCTCTCGTAATTCCTCTCGGCAATCTATGGCTTCCCTCAAAGTCACCACTCGTTTATTGGGGCACGAGTTTTGATAATGCCCGAACCCTTGACATTTGAAGCACCTTACTTTGGCAAGGCTGGTTTCTTTCGACGAACTGGGAGTTTTTGTGAAATTCATAGTTTCATTTGAACTTGGACTTTTGGTTGGGTTGCTACTGGATGTGGGACTGCTAAACTTTTTGGGCCAAACTTTAGTGGTGCCATAATCTGTTTTCGACCCTTCCCCATGTTTTGTTTTACCCTGGGACTCGAGTTTTAGACAAAGTCCGCAAAGTGTATCAAAGTCGGAATAAGGATATAATTCCACAGTATTAGAAATATTAAAATTCAATCCCCGCAAAAACCTAGCCATTTTTTGCTCCTCTATCTCCTCTAACTCCCCCATCAATGTCAAATTTTCAAATTCATCGATATACTCTCCTACACTCAGTTTTCCTTGTTTAAACTCGGCAATTTTACGGTAAATGGTAATTTTATGAGTTGTGGGTACATACCGTTTGCGCAATTTCCGCTTTAGCGAATCCCAAGAAGTGATTCTTTCCTTTCCTGCTCTGTCTCGCCTGGACTTCATCCCCTCGAACCACAGCGAGGCTCCCTTGCTTAGCCGCAAAATACCGTACTTACACCTCTTCTCGTCACTGAGGTCTTTGAAATCAAATAATCGTTCAATTTTCCGTTCCCATTCCAAGTAGTCTTCTGGGTTTGTGCCGCCAGTGAATTCTGGGAGGTCTGAAACCTTGAATTCATCTGGTTTTGGCCTTGGTCCAGTTCGACTGCCAGTGGGTCGATTACGCAACAAATCACGGAGATTTTCTAGTAAAGTTTCGTCGTCATATTCTGCCATTTTTTTTAAATTTTTTTTTTTTTTTGAATTATAAGATCGTCTCGATTAAATGGAAAATCAAGAGCCGAAGCTCTGATACCACTTATGATACGAATCGAGCAGCGGAACAAAAATAAAAGATAAAGACTTGACAAGCTAGACCTATAGCTTGACAAACGCGAGTTTAAGTCAAGACCTATTGACTCGAGACTCAAGGAAACAACGCAAGAAAACGCGTTCAAGCGATGTCACAAAAATCAGAAATTGCACTCGACAATTGCAGATTAATTTTGGAGACTTTTTTTGTGAAAACTTCAGTGCCTTGTATTCACACAAATGCAAACTTAAATAGTACAATGAAGCCAACGAAAGGTCCCTTGAAACTCCTAAAATTAACTAGCAATTAACTAGCTAATTTTAAGCTACTTATTACAACCATGCAATAACTCTACTAATTAAATTACCAACTAAATAGGGTACGTACTATAATTCACCCACTTTATTTTTGCAAAACATGCATCACACCAAGCTGCTACATGTAGTCGACCCATGACACCATACAAACGCATCGAGCCACCGCAACCGAGTAAGTGTCCCCTGCATCATACGTACTAGGTAGCGAACTAAAGTCATCGATGTCCGCATCATCTCCCCCTTTAAAAGGAATTGACCTCAATTCGGCTAACCGTCATCATCGAAATAAGGCGACAAATCTCCCACGTTAAAAGTTGCGTGGACTCCATAATCCCCGGGAAGCTCAATTTTATAAGCGTTATCGTTCACACGTTCCACTACCTTGTATGGGCCCCTCGGCTCGTGGCATGAGTTTATTTTTCCGCTTGCTTGGAAACCGCTCCTTCCTCAAATGAACCCAAACCAACTCGCCAGCCTTGAACCTCTTGTTTCTTTCTTTTGTTCGATTTCCGCTGGTACGTTCATTCACCATTTTAATACGATCATGAACTTGTTGGTGCAGTTTCAACATAGATTTTTGGTTTATGATAGAATAATGCAAAATAGCTCACTAGTGGCGCAGTTTTTTATTTGAAGTTCCAATCATTCGATGTCCGGAGTATTTATGTGCGCAGTTTTTATTAAGGGCAATCCGGAGACTCTCTCATTGTGTTATTAACACTGGTATAATGTTACATCGTTCTCACTACTTGAAACACTTTTTTTTCATTTTTCAATTGGCAGGATACTCTGCAACATATCTACTTGGGACCCCACGGTGCTCCTCCTCAACCAAAACAAGAGTCAACTTCTTCTACCAGTCGGAAGCAACGTTTCAAACAGAAGCTCAAAGAAGCAGATAAGAAAACCAGCAGCTCAGGGCGAGAGAATAAAGTTGAGACTTTGAGAGAGCTTATTGGTGGAGGTGGTAAAAGGAGTGCAAAGATGTCTAGAGGTACAGCCAAGGAGTGGCTCGACCCACACTGCGATGAATCCCTCTTTAACCGTTTGAACTCTCAGTAACTGACGACTTTGACTGTTTTAGAGAACATTTTCCAAGGGATTATATAAACTTGTTTACTGTAACTTGAAGAGATCTGTACTTTTAGCTACAAGACAATTGAATCCATATTAGGCTATTGACGTACATTTGGTTATAATTATATGGTTTTCCTATTTCACTTATATATTCTTGGCTATTTGGGTCAGCGCATCTACATCTAGAGCTGAGAGTACTCATAATGTCAGTCAGGATTAATCTCCGACGAATTTTGTCAATGCTACCCTCCTTGAGACTAATCCCAGCTCATAACCTGTTGTATTAGTAGTTTCTGGCTCAAAATCCGTAACAAAAACGCCGGGTGATTTGGGGGATAAAGGTTCCTATCTGCTCTAGGGATGTCATTTGAGTTCGATATCAATGAGGCTGACTCGGCCCAAGGAAATTACTCCAATCACCAAATTCTATGTCCTAGAAAGCTAGCTGAACTGTTTAAGAAACTCCTCGACTGCCACTAAAAGGGTGTGTTTGCATGCATTATACACCCTTCACAGCCCTAGTCACAGATTTGGAATTGGTCCGTCAGGATTTATTTCAGATAATTTTGAATAAGATATAAAACATAATCCAATGCCAGGCATCTTGAAGCCGGTGTTATATCAGAGGAGCACTCACTCTTTAAGAAACTCGTCAGTACTCGGAAACTGTAATCCTACAACCTTTTAATAAACATTTGATTTGACAGCCAAAAACCAACAGATTTACTTGGTCAATTGCGGAAAGTACACGACAAATTAGAACTTTAGAAGTTAACTAAGGCGAGGCCTTGGCCTTTGATTTCAAAAAATCCTCGAACACAAACACATTCTCATATACAGCAGATACTCTATCGCCAACCAAATTACATCGGTATCTATCTTGCTCGCCTAAACAATAATAGTCATCTTCTGATCAATATATAGCAGCAGAAATGGTTGGCAAAACAATAACCGGGATCAGTACAGATGTACATTTGCGCCAATAATACTGCTTGTCTGCCTTGGTGAAACCAAAGAACAAGCCACAAGGCTTCAGCTATCTTGAACCTCCAAAGGATTGGACACGGATTTTCTTGCCTCCAAAAGAATATATTAATGGTTATTGATCTCGTACCCTACTTGCCCACGATGCCCATAAATTCCAATCCAGACGCCGAGGGCATCAATCCAAGAGGAGAGAGATACTCGGTTTTGTAAAATCTGCTAAGGTGTCTCATTCCATTGTCGCATAAAATTGTTACAATTGTATGGCCCGGGCCAAGGGCTTGTGCCACCCTTACAGCTCCCACACAGTTCATTGCTGAAGAGCTACCTAGGAAAAGCCCATCGTTCTTCAAAAGATACCTAACAAAAGTACAGGTTCGAAAGCAGAAGAGATATTTTAGGCATAAAGGAATATAGAATAATACTCCCACAGTCCTACTTGTTACTCCCTTTGACCAAGCCAATAGTTTACGTTCGCTTACGAATAAGTTTTTAAATGTAAGCACGTACAAGTGAGATCTAGAGAGTCCAAAAATTCAGTCTCCACAACCGTATACATGTCTAAAAGAAACGTAAACTACTGGATCAAACAGAATATGAAAATATGTAAAATATTGGTCGGGGAATTCTGCATAAATTAGAAATCGTTAAGGTAATAAGCTAAAAAGCCTACCTGGACATCTCAACAGCTTCCTTGTCTGTTCCTCGGAAAGCACCATCTAGCTTGGCCATCATGAAATTCTGGGTTAATCTGTTGATACCAATCCCTTCAGTTATAGAATCAAAGGGATTTCTTAGCCTCTTTCCTTCGGCCTCCTCTTTCGTATACATCACCCCCCTTGTTACTCGATTGAACAAGCCCGACCCAGGAGGATCAATCAGAAAACACTTTATATTTGCATCTTTTTCCTGGAAGGCAGTGCAAATGAAAGTAACTTTTCAATAATAAGAGTAAATAGCTTTCTCATTTGAATCTCGGGTTAACTCTCTTTCAAAAGGTTTTCACACATTTTGACTTCTATCTCTTTTCTTCTGATCACTCATTATAGTCTATCTTAAGTCTCAACCAGGCTATTCATTATTGTTTCCGATTTTTTTACGTGTAATTCTTTTCAGTGTTTCACTTCATATACATGGTTCCAAACAATGAGGCATTTTTTTATCTAAAAAAAAGACTACTTTGAAGTGTGAGTTACCTTAAGAAACTGAGAGATACCAGCCACTGTGCCTCCTGTTCCGGCTGCGGCTACAAATGCATGCAGTTTTCCGTCAGTTTGCTCCCAAACTTCAGGCCCAGTACCCTCATAGTGTGCTCGGAAATTAGCCAAATTCTCAAATTGATCAGCAAAGAACCCTCCAGTACACTCATTTGAGAATATGTAACTTTTCTTCTCTTCAATTGTATCACCATTCATGAACTGGTGTTCCTTTATAGGTATCTGATTGCTTTTAGAGCGCAGGGCTGCCAATTCATTCGCTTCGGCCGCTCGTCTTCTAGCCACATTGACAAAGTGATCTTTGTGAGTGATAGAAACTGGCCTGACTCGCTCAACAGTTGCTCCAAGAGCTTCAATGATCTGAGACTGATGTATGTATGGGTGGGGGAGGACATATACGAAATTACGAAGCACGGTTAGTAGTCCGCTAAAAATCGTGTGTTATGTAATTAGTAAGAGATTAAGAGGTGTATTAAATGTATTAATGAATTATTAATAGATAAGTGAAGTGGTCCACCAAGAATATCATTTGCGCATCTCATTTGAGAATTTGTAAACCAATAATGAGAAACGAAGTACAACTCAACTTTCACAACAACAAAAAATGCATATTCGCACTATTAGAGAGTTCTGAACATACTTTCTCGATAGCGGCATCATCTGGAATCACAACATGACATTTGCATCCATAAGCCGGAGTCACCGTAGCAAGACTAATAGCAGTACTTCCGGCACTACCTTCTGTAACGACTCCACCTTGAGCTAGAAGCCCAGAAGCAAACGCCTGAAAATGTCAGAAGAATATATGTATCCCTCATACATGACAAATTACAATAGATTAAGGGAGCAGCGACAGAGCAGACTCAATGACACATCTGAAACATATATTGTATTATCCTTACAATTTAGCTGCTTTTATTTTCTAATAAAACATACCAATAATGGAGTCATTAGCAATTATGGTGTTATTGGCAGCTGTAATGCACCTATTTATTATTGACCCTCTCCCCAGTGATGCTACACGTTTCTAAAAATGAGCATAACGACACTAATGCTGCTTGCTGAACAAATTCCTCCAAGTACATTGACACTAAAAGCAAATAAAAATTGCCATTACAATCAGCGGCTCAGCGCACTTGTTAACTTGCTTCCCAAATTTGCCAAGCATAATGCGAAAACATGGTAAAGAGCTTTGTTGGTGTGAGCAAAAGCTAATTTATTCACATCTAGCTTTTCAAGTTCAGAGATCCCAGTTTATAAATGACAAGATGTACATCCAATGAGAAGAACATTAGGAAAGACCTACGAATCACAGAGTCCTGAAGAAAGCAATCTCCGCGATAGGAAACTTGGTATCAGAAATACTGAACATATGGAAATTTGTTGACATACCTCTTCAATGATTTTGACAGCAACCCTGTCCTTTACACTGCCCCCTGGATTCAAGAACTCAGCCTTCCCAATAATCTGTTCAGCCAGAATCAGCAGAAACAATTTACGAAATTAATAGTTCCGCTGTAAGTGAAAGACCAAAATACCACACTCAACGGGGAAAAGTACATAAAGAAGGTAATCCAGTAGTCAAGCCATGAGTGCATGACGAAATGAAAAATAAACAATATTCACAACTGAATTATATTGGTCCAAGCATATTGAATAGAGGTAACGTTCTTTTATAGACAAATCATCTTCATCCCATTACGTTCTTTTTAAAACAACTATTAAGAAATCAAACTACCGAAAAAGAATTCCATAATCGCAGAGAAACAGTTTATAAATTTGAGTATAACTCTAGGACAATTGGTTTTCCTTTTGTAATCTGTACGTAGTCTCTGACTCCCTGTTAGCTGAGCTCAGAAACTGCATCTTCCCCAAATAATTTTCCCAACAGAAACAGACTTTTATTCATCTACAACGACACACATTACACATTCATTGATGATAAAAAAAAACAAGAAAGCAACTGCTAAATCAATACATGACCTTCCCTCATTCTTTATCCAACAGCGTTAGCTACTACATGTAATTCTAAGGTAAACCAAGCAAAACCCCGTGTAAATGTCCATTCAATTTTTGAACAGTCATAGAATACTCTTCGGCTCTTCCTTTAAACCTCTAAACAGCACATTCTTAGCATCTACCCCAGTTCAGTAGGAAAAAAATGCAACAACGAACTAAACCCACTCTCCTTCAACAAACACCAAGGCATTATCAGTTCTAACTCCCTTGATCTTCTTCTCAAATTGAGTGTGAATGAGTTTAAAAATTGATTATAAACCTGATGGAGGCTTTCAAGGATTCGGGCAACAACATGGGGTTAACTATCAAGAAATATTTGCCCCGGTTGCTACTTGCTACTGTAAGAGCTTTTTCAGCTGTATCAGCTTTTAAAGGGTGGTTCATTTGTCAAATGGATGTCATCAACGCCTTTCTAGAGGAAGTGTACATGAAATTTCCACAAGGGTATTCTATTGAATTAGATCACCCGAGGTTTTGCTTAAACTGATTTGGGTGACAAATTGTGTTAACTCAACAAGTCCCTCTATCGCGCTAAACAGTCTCGGGACAGTGGTATTCTATACTCTCTACCACATTGCAAAGCTATGGATTCAAGCTGATCATTCCATGTTTGTCAATCAAACACCTCATCATACTACAGTGATCTTGATATATGTGAATGACATGCTTATTTTTGGTACAACTAAAAAAAAATCAGAAACTTAAGGATCATCTCAGTAACATTTTTCACATGAAAGACCTTGGTGAACTAAGTCATTTTTTAGGAATGGTAGTTATTTCTATCAAACTAATGATGTGTCGCAATAACGATGATGGGACAAGAGATGAGACACAAAATGTGATAGAGAATCCGCTATATCCTTTATTGGGATCTTTATTTGCAACGAAAGTATATCAATCACTTCTTTACGTAAATAAATGACTGGGACACCTAAATAAGGGAAACGTATATAATTGACCGGGATGGAGGGGTAGCAAATTATATCTATAAAAAAAAATCAATAGAATGAACACTAGTTCTCATTGAAGACGCGGGTCGGGAGATAAGTGGAGATCAAGTGAGAAACCAAGTGGTTATCACTTGACCTCCCACTTACCTCCTTGTGAGAGGCAACCGACTGAAGACGGATATACCCTTCTTCAATGAGACTTGCACAGTAGAATGAAACACATAATTCAAAAACAAAGAACAACCAATATCACATTCACATTAAACCTATAAAATGGTGAATTTAAAAAATTAAACCTGACAACCAGTAGCATCAGAAAGACTATTAATCCTAATTAAAGGTGTGTTACCAATTGCACCAACAATTCCAGAAACAAGTTTTCTGGGTTTATTATTTTGTGATTTGAGTTTGGTTATTTTGTTGGTTTGTTTATTGATGATGAAGTAAGATATGGCAGTTAAAGAAAGGGAAACAATGGCTATACAACCAAATATAACTCCATGGCTGCACTTCTCATGCGCCATGGTTTAGTTTCTGTGTTCAACCCTCACTAGTCAATAGTCACTACCTTCTTGGTTCATTTTCCATGGGTTTAGCCGTTTAGTGTCGGTGTTTGGGTGCCCAATATACTACTCCGTCCAGTTCTTTTATACTCCCTCATATTCAATCAGATTAGGGAATATGGCGTTTTATTTTTCGATAAAGTATTTGATTTCATATTTAGGGATTTTTTCACTTTTATCCCTCAATTTTTTAGTTTTCTGAGGTTTATTTTTCTTTTTTTGCAAAAAAAATTGAGCGTTAATAACTCTCAGCTACGGGTTTAGAAACGTTAAATTTTTTTTTCAAATTTATCGTCTTTACAAAATCTTCAGTTTGAAATAAAATCGTCAATGTCTGAACTCGTAGCCGAGAGTTATAGTCAGTCAAAGTTTATCCCGTTGTTGGGGATTATGGCCATAACTCTCGACTACGATTTTAGAAAGCGGTGTTTTTTTTCAAATTTAAGGCCTTTACGAGATAATAAATTGGAAAAAAATCACCGATTTCATAACTCGTGGCAAAGGGTTATTGACGATCAATTTTTTTGCAAATAAATAAGGGTACACCTTACAAAACAAAAAAATTTGAGGGCACAAATGAGACCCAACAAAATTACTCCATAAAATATACACAAATTATTCTATAAGACCGAATTTAGCAAAGTGTTAACCCAATAACACAAAGCTCAACTAAATAATTTAATAAAATTGTAAAAAAAAATGATAATATAATTTTTATTTTAATAACTTACATATTTAAATATGTCAGTATTTATCATAAAATATCGGGTGATCATAATGAAACTGAAGTATGAATATTATTAGATATAAAGTATAAGTTTTTCTCCTGTTGGGCCAGTCATATGTTATAGGAGAGTTGTTGTAAAATATATTTCTTTTATTCTTATATTTTATATGTCTCAGGCATTTGTTTTTTTTTATATATTGATTATGTGAGGCATTTTATTAACAGTTGACAGATACTGGAAAAAGATTAAGTAAATATTACATCATTCCTCTGGAAAAAAGATTTTATATAAATATACATTTCATTGTATTATCTTTAATATTTTGAGGAATACCGAATATATAGTGGAGGGTGTCAAAAAAATTAGAATGACCTCAAATAATATAGGAATTAATCGTGCATTACTGATGTTGTAAAGTTAATCTACGAAATAATAAAAATTTGTAACTAAAGTTATCAAAATTCTCAACCTCACATAGTCACATGTTTAATAAAGACCTCTTAGCTTCGCCATTAAGTACATGTAAATGCAAAGTTCTTTCACTTTTATATATTTTTATTACAACAGAAAGTCATACAATCGAAATATTGTAATGAATAATGGTTGAAAATATCTATACAATACTATAAAAAGGTTAACATTGAGTGACACATGTAACTCTGTAACTCTCTCATCCTTTCATTGTATAGCTTTACAAACATCTAAAACACAAATCTCTACTACTTTAATGAATTAGCCCCATTAATTAATTAATGGGATAAATAATAAAAAAATTACAATTAAAATAAAATGTGTATATAAACAAAAAATAATGCTATACTAAAACACCAAAATAAATGAGTTTTCTCTTCTTAATCCCCCACCCCTTCAGCTCCCACTAAGCCCTTATTTCTTAATAAATTCCACTAACTATCCATTGAATGTCATGTAATAATTTCTTTAATTAATTCGTAGGAATTTAATAAAGGAGTTGAAGAGGTCCTTTTGTTCTACTATGATTTTGGCTCACTCGATTCTCTTCCTTTTCTCTTATAAATATAGATTAAACACCCTTATTTCGATTACCAATGTTTCAACTTTTGATCTCCAATGTAAATGGTGCGTTTATTTTCCACTAATCCTTTTTTTTATTATTTTTTTATTTTTAGTTTGTCTATCTTCCATTACTAAATGGTTTCTAGATTATAATTATTTGACTTCGTGATTTGAGATAGAATACGACATTGATGTTTTTCTATTGATTGAACCAATTGTTTCAGACAAGATTATGTGAAAAATAAGCGGAGTACTGTCAAGAAAATTGTGAATTCACTTGGTAATAAGGTGGCTCTAGAGAGGACTTTGTCTCATTGCATTACGTTTCTCACTATTTCTCGTATAAATTTGTTGCACATGAGGTGTTTGATCAAGGGTATGATAATATATAATCACATCACAAATTCTCATTTGTGACGGGCACTTTTCGTCACAAGCTTGTGACAGAGCAAATGTGACCATTTTTATGGAAAATGTAACCATTATATGACTGGTAACATTTTATGGATGATTACGTTTTATCATAAAATGATCACATTTAGTCCGTCACAAGCTTGTAACCGTCACAAGAGAGACCAACTGATACATAATATTGTGAAAGGACATTGTTACTCCTCCTTCAATAGATTTTAAGTATTATATTTTGGGAGCATTACTTTCGCATTACACGGTTTCCCTTCTTATGATGAATTACGGAGTAATTGTTTATGGGATTCGCTTTGCTTTCGTAGAGTTTACAAGCTTTGGGGCCTTCTTTCATTATTTGTCGCCTAAATTTGTTGTACATAAGAGTAAAAATCAATGACTTACTATATTTCAATGCATGGTGATTAAGTTAAGGATTTAATATATTTTGGTTTTATCAAATTTATTATGATACTCTGTACTATTTCTCGATGGGACAATAAAATTGTAGTGAACCAGTCAACTCTACCACACAAGAAGTATAATGAACTAGATTTTGGCAGTTGCCCTTACTTTATACACTAGATTTTTTTATGTTCGTGCCTAAATACTTCATCCGCTAATTATCTATTTACCTATCATTAAAAAGGGATCTTATCAAGAATAAAATAAAAGTAGAGCAAATGATTTTGACAGGAATTCCAGACTAAGAATTTATGATATGAACGAGAAAAATACTTATTGCTTATTCGCACAAGTCAGACTCAAATACTCAATCACTCGATTAGAAGATCACTGTTAATTTCATTTCTCCTATGCGTTGTCCTACGTGCAAAGGAGTAGACTAATTTAAAACAATTAAGGTTACAATCTTAATATTATGCGTATATACTAAAACTTTCTTACCTATTTTGCATATACTTAGTACTGTTTTCTGACAGTGAATAGTTAATTAAATCATACCTACAATGATCATACTTTGCTTGCAATATTATTCGCAATAAGTAAAGTTCTAGAAATATATAAATCTAAAACTTATACAATGAAATGATTTACTCATATTTATTTCTTGAGTATTATTAATAACTTTATTGAAGCAGTGAGTGACTTCTTGAAACGATCCTATAGATCATAATGTATGACTTTTCATACGTATATCTTATATTGCTCTTTTGCCATATGTACATGTAATAAGTCTAAACAACCATTCATGATAATGACAATTGTTTTTTGCCATTATATCTCATCTCATCTAATTATCCATACATGACTATCATTCTTCCAAATAAGTTTTGTGTTAGCAATCTCATTATCAAACAAAAGAAAAACTAAAAAGGGACCCGTGAATTTTCACGGGGTTTAAAACTAGTTATCATTAGTAAGGTGTTTCTACTGTTACAGTAGTTAGTAATATATTGTCGATATTTGTTGTGATTTCAAACATAAATAACTTAAGACAGAGAGAGTATACATTTTGTATAAGTATTCAGTAAATTAAGATATTATATTTGATGTCGTTCAATGTTATCGAAGACAAAATTGAAAAAGGAGAGTTTATTTTTGTGCAGCGTCTTTATTCACAAGTACTAAGTAATTAACCCTTTTAATACCAGTTTAGCATTTAACATTAACTTCCGAAGGCATGTAAGCAGCTGAACTAGCTCGTCCTTGGACCTAGATAAGTAATGTATCGTGCCAAAATCAATGATAGACCCAACTCTATCTTCTGGTCCAAAATTTTCCATACAAGGGAAAAAACCGCTCTAAAGGGATGCGTCGCTAGTTATACACCACACAATTTATGCTATTATGTTTGCTTTTAAAAAGAATATAACATAGCATAAAACTACCATGTCATTCTCCAAAAGCTACGTAATATTGAGTAATTCACACAATATGTGAAAATTGTCTTAGACATACGACCATTGTTTCAAGCCGCGACATATGCAGATGATCAAAAGCAATGCAAAGTGTTTCCGTCGCTAACCCGAGCTAAAGCAATTCACACCCGGAATTGATGCCGCTCAATATGACCCCAACCTAAACCCCAAATAACTCAGAATTCAAAGTAGCCCTGAAGCTAAGAGCGCTTTGGAAATTAATCGAAAAAATCTACAATGACCTAACCAGAAACAATTTATAGGAAGTTCAAAATTAAGTTGTTAGCCACTTAACCGGGCAGATCCATCGATTAACCCGTTTACGAGATCCGCCCTAAAATACCCACTAGACCCTACTACTTCCCTAGCTACACTTTCCATCAATAAAAAAAGTTTTGGTGCCCACAAAAATTTTCAAACCTCATCCGCCAAAAAAATTAAAATATTACGCAAATCCGGGATTCATATCCGATAGACACAAAATAATGAAAACACCCTAATGTTCCGAAAATACCCTCACATAAAACACTCAAATCACGCCACGTGTCCCAAATTATATACCCAAACTACCCTTTCCTCTTATTTTTCAGTGATCTTCTCTCTCTATTTACACACTACTTCCAAGTTCTAACTTCTAAGCACTAGAAGAGAGAGAGAGTGTCAAAGTCGTCGAACAACCTTTATTTTTACCTTCGAATCTTCATCTTTTCGCTCTTAATTCACTGTAAGTTTACTAATTTCTCACTATTTACGCACTAATTCTTGTTGTTTAACCTAATTTTGTGTTCAATTTCGTGTAATTATTGCGAATTTTAGCTGTGAATCTTGCTAATTGTTTAACTTAGGGTTTTGGTGGTTAGTGTTAATTTCATGATTTTTTAGCATGTAATTGTTGTGAATTTGTGCGTTTTTTTTGTTGTGAGTTTGATTTGTTGTGTTTTTAGTTTGTGTAGATCTCGTTTTAGTGAGCTATTGAAACTCTGTGTTTTTTTGTAGATTTAGTTGTTGTTGTTGTCTTCAATTTCGTGTTTTTATTGCGTGTTATAGCTGCGGAATCTTGCTGTTTGTCAGCTATAAAGTTTTCGTGTTTAGTGTCGATTTCATGAACTTTTTAGCGTGTAATTTCAATGAACTTGTGCGTTTTGTTTGTTTTGACTTTTGAGTTTGATTTGCACTGTTTGAACTTTTGTAGAACTCATTGTAATGAACTCTCGGAGTATGTGTTTTTGATTTCGTGTAATAATTGCGTATAATGTATGCGGAATTTTGCTAATTGTCAGCTTTAGGGTTTTGGTATTTAGTGTTAATTTCACGCTTTTTTACCGTGTAATAGTTATGAATCTGTGCTTTTGTTTGTTACGTGTTTTATTTGCTGCGTTTTAAGCATGTGTAGATCTCGTTTTAGTGAAATCTTGGAAGTATGTGTTTTTGTAGATTTAGTTGTTGTTTTTGTCATCAATTTCGTGTTTTTATTGCGTGTTATAGATGTGGAATCTTGCTGTTTGTCAGCTACAGGGTTTTCGTGTTTAGTGTCGATTTCATGAACCTTTTAGCATGCCATGGCAATGAATTTGTGCGTTTTGTTCGTTTTGAATTTGATTTGCACTGCTTGAGATTTTGTAGAACTCGTTGTAATGAACTCTTGGAATATGTGTTTTTGTAGATGTAGTTGCTTTGTTATTAAATTTGGTAATGATTGCGTATAATATATGCAGGATTTTGCTAATCGTCAGGTCTAGGCCTCTAGGGTTTTGGTATCTAGTGTTAATTTCATGCTTTTTTAGTGTGTAATATTTATGAATTTGTGCATTTTGTTTGTCATGAGTTTGATTTGCTGTGTTTTAAGCTTGAGCAGATCTCGTTTTAGTGAACTCTTGAAATTATGTGTTTTTGTAGATTTAGTTGCTGTTTTTGTCTACAATTGCGTGTAATTATTGCGTATCATAGTTGCGGAATCTTGCCAATCGTCAACTCTAGGGTTTTGGGTGTTTAGGGCTAATTTTAAGATTTAAGCTTTTTCGTGGTTTAAAAATTGTGCATATTGCTTGTTTAGGTTTGTTTTGAGCTTTTATTGTGTTTTCTTGTAGTCCTCGTGGTGGTGAACGCGTGAAGTTCTGTGTTTTTTTTTGAAGATATAGTTGTTTCTGTCTTCAGTTTCATGTTTTTATTGCAGAATCTCGCTGTTTGTGAGATCTAGGGTTTTCGTGTTTAGTGTTGATTTCACGATTTTTTTCACGTGTAGTTTTGTTTATGAATTTGTGCGTTTTGTTTGTTACGAGTTTGATTTGCTGTGTTTTGAAGTGAGTAGTTCCCGACAGAATGAATTCGTGAAATTCTGTGTTTCTCATGATTTTTTTTTACGATCTGCAAGATGAAATTTAAGAGTTTTTTTGACATTTTTAGGTTCGCGGAGGTTGTTGAGCGAGAGAGTTTGATTTTGTGGTGTTAAAGAAGTGTTATGGGCGAGGGCGAGACGAAGACGAAAGCGAAAGAGACGGTAGCAAATGGAAGTAAGTTGCCAGAGAAGGCGGCTGAATCTGTGGTGGAGAAGAAAGAAGTTGAGAATGGAGTGACAGAGATGGAAGATGAGGAGAATAAGGATGCTGAACAGAGTACCAATGGTGACGGGAAGGAGGAAATTAAGGCGGATGTAGAGAAGGCGGAGGAAGAGAAGGAACTTGTGGCAGAGAAAGAAGCAGAAGTTGAGGAAGAGAAAGAAGCAGAAGTTGAGGAAGAGAAGGAGGAGCATAAGGCAGAGAAAGAAGCAGAAGTTGAGGAAGTTAAGGAAGAGACAGAAACTGAGGCGATGGACGAAGATGAGAAGAAGAAAGATACAGCGGGGGAGAAAAGTGAGGCGTTGGACGAGAAGATGGATGAGGTGACGGAGGCTGAAGCTCAGGAAGTTAAGGAGGGGGCTAAAAACGAGGCAATAGAAGAGAAGAGTCTTGACGAAGATGAGAAGAAGGAAAATATAACAGGGGAGAAAACAGAGGGGGTGGACGAGAAAATGGATGAAGTGAGAGAGGCTGAGGATGAGAAAGTTAAGGAGACAAAAGAGACCAAGGAGAGTGAAGAAGGAAAAGAAGAGGAAAAAGAGGACGCAAAGGAAGGGGAAGGGGAAGGGGAAGAAAAAGAAAAAGAAGTGAAGGGAAGTGTGGTAGAGAAAGGATCGAAAAAACGCAGTAGGGCAAAGGGTAATGGGGAAAAGAGTTCGGACAAAAAGAAAAAAGTTGTTGAAAAGGAGCCGGAGCCTAAAACTCCTACTATTGACCGTCCAGTACGTGAAAGGAAATCAGTTGAGAGGCTGGTTGCGACAATTGAGAAAGATACCTCTAAGGAATTTCACATTGAGAAGGTGCCTATGCAGATTCGCTTATTCACCGATATTTTTTTCTTTCCTATTTTTTGACATGCTTACAATTTGGAGTTTTAGCTGATGTGCTAGCTTGATATTGCAGGGCCAAGGAACGCCGCTGAAAGAAATACCCAATGGTACGAGTTTTGCTCTTTGCATGTTCATGTATATAAATGGTTATTTTGAAGCATTTTGTGTTTGCTTGTGCTATACTTGTGGTTGCTTAAGTATTAACAGAGGATAAAAGCTATCTCTATAGGCGGAAATTTCTATTCTTCTCTTGGAAATTAACTCGTAGTATTAGTTAGATTTGATCTCTATTCAGTAATGAAGATTCCTTCTTTACTTTGTTTCCATTTACAGCTATCTCATGTAATTTTTTTCTAAACGAAGATTTAGCATATATGTACCTTGCACCTCTTGTAGTAGGTTTGATTGAGTATACTGTGATTTCTTGTCCACAGTCTATTTGCTATTTCCTACTACATAAAGTAGTTAGTGCCACCCTGATGACTGATGTTAAGTCTTTGTTCGAGGTTTGATATCGGAATCAGTCAAGTGGTCTTTTCTCAGTTGTTCTGCTATAGATACGGTTTCAAAACCTTGATCACTCCGTCACAAATAGGTGTTGTGGAGGATATCCTAAACCATCAGTGCTAATATAGTAATATTTATAGATTATCATCAGGCTTTTACTCTGGCTCTTGCCATTAATGTTTCATACCATGGCTTGTTTCTGTGGGCGGGGTTGGAGCCATGGAGGGCCTGTATCCGTGAAGTTTATTTACGTTTGAAAGGGAGCATAATGACATAATCTAACAACCTGAATAGCATCTCTAGTTAAACACAAAATCTTGTTGCCATTGAATTATTTTAGTTTAGGATGGTGGTTTGCCCATCATTCTTCTTTGCATCTTTGTTGGTACTACTGAATGAGTTTACTCGTAAATCACATTGGTTTGTAAAGACGTAGGTTTTTATGCAGATATTTTTCGATTTATTTATGCATTTCCTTGGAAATAATGTCAAAAATCTTTTAACACATGGTAAGCAAGTGCTTATAGGAATATATACGGTACTAAGCTGTAGAGTATTTGACGGATGCTTTAATATAGTATCCACACTTTTGGTGATTGATGTGTTTTTGCTATATTTTTTTTCTATTTTATTTTGTTTTCGTGGTGCTCTGACGATGATGTGTTTGGAGTCATGATATTTTCTTGTTGTTCTGACATCGTTTGGATTACAGTTGCATACAAGCTGTCAAGGAAGAGAAGTGATGAGATATTCAAGTTGCTTCATATGATCCTGTATGGGAGGAGAGGAAAGGTGAGTCAAATAGATTTATCATACAGTATATGTTGCCGTGTTATTATACTTTCCTTCCATCAGTGTGCACACTTTATTTTTATTTTATTTGCGTGGTTGGGCTTGATTGGATGGTTCAAACGTATATTATGTATTTCTTGAAGGACGAGTGACTGAAATCCAATGTTTCATGTTGATGCAGCATGATATGGGTTATTATGTATCAGCCTTGATTAACTTCATCTCTCCGTTGTAGTGTTTGCAAATTCTTGTGGCCCCCCATATTGTTTTACCAAATATAACTATCGAATGTTGTTATTACTAATTTTTGCTATACTGCAATTTAAGTACTTTATCGCTGTGATCTAAAACGTTCAGCTTGTTCTTCCTGCAGGCTACTCAGGTGAAGCATAATATATCTCGATTTTCTGGCTTTGTGTGGCATGGAAATGAGGTACAATTTTAACACTGTCTTGAGTCTTTCACAAGAAATATTAGATACATAGGGTATACAGTAGATTCAAATGTTGCCTTCCTGCATTGGCTTCTTTTGTGTCCAAGGTCGGTGTGCATATTTGGGCATTGCCTTCAGAATGTTGCCTTGTAATAACTCCTCCCTCCATTTTATTTAGTTAGCCCCATTGGGGCACTTTTGAGGGGAAACGTGGGCCAATTCGCTAATCAATAAAATGGAGGGAGTTATTCTCTGAAGGTGGTTTGATTGTAATTTGTGCAAACCTGAACTCTGAAGATGTGCGTAACTACTCTATGTTTCAGCTTCTTTCTTTTGTTTGCAAAGGAAACTACAAAATTCCTAAAATGCGAGGATAAAGTTATCGATGTTCTTTTCCTGTGAGATCGTCATCATTGCCATAGTAGGGAGTAGACGTTTAATTTCTGACGTTTATATCATTTTGAGTCTCCAGTCACTAGAGCTGGCAAAAGCTTACCCGACCCGAGAAACCCGACCCGATTGTAGGACTTTTTATTGTGTGTGTGTATTTTTTATTAACTGCTGCTGCACCTTGTATTTGGTCTATGTGGGTAAGTTTTCTAGTTCTGTTGCAGGAGAAGCAAAGACTGAAAGTAAAGGAAAAATTTGACAAGTTGGTCAAAGAGAAATTGATGGAAATCTGTGATGTGCTCGACATCCCAATTATTAAGACTACCTCTAAAAAGGTATGTCCCGGTGATGATAGATTCTAGTAATTTTTTCTAACTTATGACCATTTCATTTGTCTTTTTTTTTTTTTTAATATTTATTTATTTATTTTATTTTACCCCGGAGGTTTCTATTAGAAAAGTCTCGCTTGCTAGCGGTTATGCCTATCTCGTTCGACAGTCTGGCAGATGAAGGACGATTCAACATCACCCTTGTGCTTAATTCTAATGGACTGCGATGAGTAGAATTTGTACTAAGCCTTGTAAACTATGATTGTGCTAATTTATACTCTGCCCTGTCCGCTCCTGTCTGTTTTCGCTTTTCATTGATCTCTTAGCAGGATGACTTACAATGTTGTACTTGTCATACTGTGCAGGACGATATTGTTACCAAGCTGCTGGACTTTTTGGTGGCTCCCCATGCTACAACTACTGTTTTACTTGCAGATCAAGATCAGGTTTGACTCAAAGCTAGCAGATGTGCATTTGCTATGTTTACATCTTTAATGTTACTCGGTTAAGAGACATTTACAATCTGCATCGGTCATTTTTTCAGGGCAGAAAGCGCAAGAGGCCTTCCTCTGCCACAAAAGCTGCATCTCCACCATCATCATCCAAAGGGTCTTCAAAGGTACCCCCTTATTGTCCTGTACCTGTTGTATTTCCTGCTCGTTTAAGATTACTCTTTGCGTAAAGTTGTAGTTCTGAATAGCATCTTGGAATTTTCGGATTGATCAATTCAAATTTGTAAAAGTTTGTGTGGAAGAAAAAATATAGTTCTCGATTTTGTTTTTAGACCATGGTATTAAATCAAGACCAGGACTCTGAAACCCAACTCTGTAAGGGGTTTGAAGACTATCATAAATTCATTTTAGCTTACACTTCAGGCGATAATCTAGCGCGATTAGCGTGCAACATCCAATGTGGTGCTTGAAACCTTAATTTAATACTATGGTCAGGACTAAATAGGAAGCATTTGCATTATTGTCGCGTCTCCTAAACTATCATTTTGTGTTTGCTTGGCATGGTTGCAGAGCCGCAAAAAGTCTGGTGATAATTCTAAAGCAGGGAAGAAGGCTACACCGGTGACTGATGATGAGTCTGAGGAAGAGGAAGAAATTGAAGAGGAGGAGAAGGAGAATGGTACTGCTGAAAGATCGGAGGATGAGAAATCCGAGAAGTCTGAAAGTGAAGAGAAAAAGGATGAATCTGAAGATGATTCTGAAGAAGAAACTAAAAAAGAGAAGGAAAGCGCAGGAAAATCAAAGAAAGAAATCAAGAAAAAGACGCCAAGTATTGAAGCTTCAGCTAAAGCTGCTAACAAAAAAGTTGTCAAGAAACCTAGATCAATACCCAAAGGAACTCCTAGAAAATCACCTGCAAGCCGATCCAAGACTAGTGAGGGTGATGACACAACTCCCAAAGTTTTCTCAAGAAAGAAGAAGATTGAAGAGACGAAAAAGGAGAAGTCATCATCAGCTTCGAAGAAATCGAGCACAAAGGAAAAGTCTGGTAAGTATTTGAACTTGAGCATCTTATTGGTCAAAGCTGTAAAAATGTCGGATAGTATCTATTATTCAAGTTGCATGGTTGAAAAGTTACAAAGAAGTCATTTGAGCTCTTTTCCGTAAATTTACTGTATCATATTAGAAGAGAAGTTGAAGGAACTGTTTCTTTCCGGTTGTCCTTCCTACACTGAGATCTGCTGTGTGTTCTTCTGAAGGTACAAAGGCTGTGAAAGGGAAGGATAAGCCAAAAGAAGATAAATCAAAGCCGAGTGATGATGAACTAAGGCAGGCAATATGTAATATTCTTAAAGAAGTTGACTTCAATACGGTGAGAATCCAAAATCATTGTTGCTTTCATGCATTCGGTTAATGGTATCTTTTAGCTGATACGGATTACTAAAATTTGATTCTCTTCTGGAACTCCCTACAGGCAACATTCACAGATATTCTGAAGCAACTTGGTACGTCCTCTTTCCTTTATCATTTTATGTACGACAAACCTGCTCACTGGAATACAACCACTTGCATGAGCTGACCTCTTATGTATGACACAAATTTATATGATGGTCTTACTTGTTAGATAAGTCGATTGGTCATACAATTAAATGCTTAATGCATAAATATTTGGGTTGGTCTCGTATGTTAGATTGCCTCATACAATCCTATACTTGCCACTCCGACATTCACATCTTAGCCTTTAATTTGGATGTGGGGATTTGCATGTGGAAGGAAACAATTTCAATCTTCGGTGCTTGGATTGCAATTTGGGGTTGAGGTATCTATTTTCCCTCGGGTCTTATAAGCCAAATAAAAAGTTCTTCAACATAGCTAATTTTGGGGAAAGAACACCCAAGGTTCCAGTCCCTCTCCCCCGCTTTACTTCCCCTTCCCTGCTACTTTTTCTATTTAAATGGCATAGGCAATGTTTACATTTGTCTTGTTACTAACGTTAATTCGCAAATACTGCAGCCAAGCAGTTCAGTGCAGATCTTACACCCAAAAAGTCGGCAATCAAGATTATGATACAGGATGAACTCACAAAACTAGCCGATGAAGCTGAAGACGAGGATGATGATGAAGAGGAAGATGAGGAGGATGCTGAAAAGGACGAAGCTCCTCCCGCCGCTAAACGGGTCAAAGCCTGATTTACTTTACTAGACGAGGGTAGACAAATGGTGTAATAGGATGTAATTACCATGCTTTCCCTCCTTTCTCGCCCCTTTCCCTTACGAGGGAAAATGGAAATAGATAGTAGCATTAACTTTTAACTGTGTTTCATGTTAATTAGTGTATCTGTACAAGTAGCTGTAATTTATTGACTGTTTATAATATTCCGGTGAGAAAACTAGGCCTCTGCAGAATTAGTATGCTAGTAACAGTTTAAACTATGGCGCAGGATGCTGCTGTAATGTACACATTCATAAACTTGTACCGTTTTATTTGAGACTTTTTGGATATTAACTCGCCTTTTGTCGACTGCGATGCAAGCTTAATTGCTCATGCAAATTTTCTGAATGAGTTCTAGAGCCAAGTTAGTTTAGCTGGCAAATCCGTTTACTAGGGTATGATCAAAATCTCTAATATTTGAGATAGAGCACTGTTAACTCTTAAACTAGTTGTGTAAACAACATTAGGTGTTAAAAGTAATCGAATACATGCCGAGATACGGAAAAAATACAAGGTCATTTTCACATATACCCTACGAACGAGAGTTAGGTTAAGTAATAAGAGCTCTCTTATTTCAACCAGGAAGTTGGGGTTGATTCTTATCCGCGACATAATACACTCTGTTGAACCAAAAAAATAAAATGGATCGTAACAATATTTCTACCAAATAATGGGGGAAATTCACTATTTGCTAGAGTATTTGCTTTTGTAGGTTAGTTTAAATGTCAAGATCATGGGCATTACCTTATTATTACCTTTGGACAAAACTTAAAGTCAGGTTAAGCACTAGATGCAGTGGACTAGTGGAGCATATTTTTCAACACAAATTCTTTTGTGACGGACACTATCCGTCGCAAGCTTAAGACGGATACCATATTCTCTCACAAAATACCCATCAAGGGTGAGTGGAGAAGCACATGGGGGGTGCCCACCTTGTCCCCTCTACCCATTTCCTCTCACAAAATACACGTCGCAAGATCCGATCCGTCGCAAGCAAGACCTACTGATTTTTCAATTAAACCTTTGACATTCAAAGTTCAAACTATTAAGGCCATATTTTTTTGGACTTAATTTCAGTTCCTATAATTTCAGTTCAGCTTCATTAAGTTTCAGTTCAGTTCAGTTCAGCTCTATTAAGTTCAGTTCAGTTCAGTTCAGTTCAGCTCTATTAAGTTCAGTTCAGTTCTGTTCAGCACTATTAAGTTCAGTTCAGTTCAATTCAGATTACTTTTATTTCAACATTATTATGATTATTATTCTTATCATTGTTACTATTATGTTAATTCATTTAATATTGTTATTATTATTATATTTATATTTTTAAAAAATTATTTTATTACTATTATATCACCGTTATAATTATTCTTTATATTATTATATTTATGTTTAATATATTTATTTATTCTTATATTATTACGATTAATGGAAATATTAATATTATAAATATTTATTAATATTATATTTTATATTTTATTGATATATTCATTATTATGAATATTATTAGAAAAATATTTATTATTATTATTATTATTAATAGTAATAATAATAATTATTATTATTATTTTTATTATAATGTATTAATATACTATTATTAGGCCTATTATTATTATTATTAATTATATTTACTTTATTACTATTTATATTTTTTTTAGTTATTATTGTTAATATATTTATTAATATATTATATTGATATTAGTATTTTATTACTATAATATTTATTCTTATATTATTGTTTTATTTTTTTATACATATGATTAGATTATTATTAAATAATATTAATATAATATTATTATTAATAATGATTTATATTATTATAATATTAATTATTATTATTATTATTATTATAAATTATATTTTATATTATTGTTTATATTATTATATTATTATATTATATTTATCATATTTATTTTTTAGTTACTTAATTTTATATATTTATTACTATAATTAATAATGTTATCATTCATATTAATATTATATTTTTTTATTATATTACTATAATATTTTTTTATATCCTATTTGATTATTATTATTATATTATATTAATATATTATTATTATTATTATTATTACTAATGATTAATAGTAATAATGATAATAATAATAATATTGTTATCTTTTTATTATTTCACTTCAATTCATTTCAGTTTAGTTAAGTTCAGGTCCATTAAGTTCAATTCAGTTCAGTTCAGTTCAACTCCATTAAGTTCAGTTCAGCTCAGTTCAGCTCTATTAAGTTCAGTTCAGTTCAGTTCAGTTCAGCTCCATTAAGTTCAGTTCAGACAAATTCAGTCCAAAAGAAGAGAGCCTAAATCTCATATAGAAGATACAACTATACAAGTATGACTATCTCATTTCATGCTTTTGTTTACAATGTTGATGATATTCACGGCTCTCCTCTACCATTTCAGACTTGTTTGGTTGCTCCTGAGAAAATATGTATCAACTGAAAATTCTCATAATAAATTATAAAAGTTTGACTTGCTTACTTGTTCGCTTGTCATTCTTTGCGTTGAACTTCGCATGAATAAGCTTACTTGTTTGCTTGTCATTCACGTTAGAAAAACCGTTCATATAAATAACATTTCATTTGATCTTATAATTCCCGTATCAAACAAACGACCGTTAATTACTGATTTTGTATATGGAGGCTCCTATAAATTACGGGGTACTTATTATATTCAAACATGGACAAGTCGTATACAAAACTAAGTGAACGTCATTAAGGTTTATAACTTTAATACTTTATAGACTAGAAAATACTCATTATATTATTTGGGGTCAAAGTTAAAGACATATTTAGGCTATCTTAATTATAAAAAGTTGATAGGATATGTCTAAGTGTCTAACTTGTAACTTTGTAAGGACCAGTTTGCGCCTTTGCGGTGAGGGTCCCACTCGGGTTATTATAGTTGCTTGCACTAACATACTTTCACTAATGACTTTTGTACGTCTTTATTATGCTAGTTAGTAGTTACCCTTTTTGTGTGTTTTTGTGCGTTAAATGTTCCATAAATGACGAGTTTTTTCCCCAAAGCGCGCATTTAGTTGGGAAGGGGGATCGAACTTGAGACTTATTGTACACAATACCTCTGTCTTAACTCTTAACCACTAAATTAAGACATATTCGATTTTCCGTATTCTTTTTCGTGAATGAGCAATTTGTTGATTTTTTTTTATTGTAAGGGCTAGAACTAAAAGCAAAATTCAGCAGGGAGTCGTGGTTAAAACTTAAAAGATTAATTTGTTGATTTTTTATGTAATAGTGGGAACTAAAAGAAAAAAGTTATTTAGGATTGGAGTAGGAGTCATTGTCAAACTATGTATTATTCAAAGCTAGACAATTGTTATCAACTTGTGTCGATGTTTATGTTTTAGCACTATATTGACCTTTTCTATGGATCAGATTTGTTAAGTCATCTATCCAATTAGTCTTGTTCGCAAACTTGTGACAGATCAAATCCCTCTCACAAGAAGGTTAGTAAGGAGGACAAGTGGTTTGTCATCTCACTTACCTTCTTGTGAGAGAGATCTGACCCGTCACAAACTTGTGATGATAGTGTCCGATTGTCCGTCACAAATGAGAATTTGTGATATTTATTAGTGTTAAGATTATCTACAATTTAATCCAAAAAGAATCGAGAATTTCATTCCTCAATAGTCCAAAGTGTTCTTCTCAAAGTTTTAATTGTCATATACTTCGTCCTCCAATCCAATCTAAACTATTCATTTGGTTTTTTTTATGGTCTACGAGACGACAGTTTGACAACGTGTTTATTCATTTATATATTACTCGTATTTTTTTAGTATAATTTTCCAAAACCTCATTTTATAACAAATGTAAATCTGTCAAATTTTATTTATAGATTTCTAAAATTTGACAAAATATCAAGGTCAATATTTAAGAAGTTTGACTTTAAAAAGTGAACTGTAACACCCGGAAATGTACCCTATTTTTCTAGTAGAAATATTTTACGAAACTTTTTCAGTAATTTTAAGTTTTAAATTATAATTTTTAAGTTCCGAGTCGAATTTAGAATTTCCGAGTTCGTATTTGGAATTTCTGCAAGATTTCATGAAAAAGCCGTCTTAAGTCTAGTTTGACTTTTCTGGACTTTGGAAATCGTATTTGACTTTTTCTCTCATAACTCACACAACTCATACTCCTTAACCTAATATTTAATTTTCTCACAAAAATCAAACACATTTTCTTTCTTCTTCCTTAAGCAATATTTCCCTCTTTGATTTCAAGCTTAGAATTGACGTAACTTCTTCGTTACTCAATAGAATTTACGTAAGTTTATCTTAATCTTCCTCCCGTACCTTCCTCTATCCGTATTGATAATAAAATTATCGTCTTTCTCGCTTTTTAAGCATTCCGTCTTTCTCAAGATGAACTTTATTCATCTTTCTGCGATCTAATTGTAGGTGGCGACCTCCAAGATCCCGACAAAGACTATTTCCTTATAGAAGAGGAGCTTGACGATCATTAGAGACGCTAAAAGGTAACGGTGAAGGGTTACTCGGTATTACTTACGTGTTTTACATGTTTATATGCTAGAAAATCGAATTAGATTACGATTAGGAAGTTTAGATACCATGTTATGATTAATGAATGATGTTATATGATGAATATTGATGATATATGTTGATTGTTGATGATTATTGGAAGTATAATTGAGTTTTGAAATGAATTGGTTGAGAATTGGAAGCTATCGGGTGAAGAAGTGTTCCCAGCCGGTCGACCGGCCGCCGGTCTGACCACCGGCTGAGAACACTCCAGAAACCCATTTCTGAAACTGGGTTTTGCATGAAGAGGTGCTCCAGGCCGGCCCACCGGCCACCGGTCCATCCACCGGCCTGGAACACATCAGTGAAGGAAGCTTTGATTTGGTATGATTGGCTGTGCCGGCCGACCGGCCGCCGGTCGACTGACCGGCCCAGACCCCTTTTCCTCTGTTTTTTGGGATTTTGCATGTGTTCTGCGCCGGCCCACCGGCCGCCGGTCTCCAGCCCGGCCTGGAACACGGCCTGTACAATTTTTCCCGTTTCAACTTCTAAAAACTCGAATTTAGATTATGCGCATGATCGGTTTATAGTTTATAATTTTACGTAATGTCTTATAATATTCATGTTTTGGATATAGTGGATGGCTCTTCGCATGTATCACATGTTTGGTGACGGTTTTCGATATGTTTCCACTTTGAGTCGGTTTTTACAAATGAGTCGGTTTGAGCACTATTTTGTATTGTGCTATGTATTCTCATTCACTTGGCTACCTTCCCGTTCGTAAGGCTGGAATGTCGGAACGGAGAGGTATCCTACTGCTTTAATGCATGTGTTAGTGGGCATACGACGACGTTGTTGGGAGTTGAACGCTATGCGTTGATCGACCCGGCCGTCAAATGTTGTGTACTTGCGAGATGGTGTTATTTGCATGTAGCGTACCGCATGTTATGAGGCTTGAGCTGTTTTTCCGCCTCTTTCGTGAATTGATCTACCGAATTTGGGGTACTCGGCATATATATCTTAAGACCGAGTCTTGGATGCGAAACGTCAGCGCATGTCGAATCGGAACACGTTTATTCCGAGATCCTGGCCAGGTTTAGACTAGGACCGTATTATTATCGTCGTGCTACCAGGAGGAAAATAGTCTACATAGGCGAAATGTAAGCATCGCGTATGAGTTCAGGGAAATGTGATCCCGTGGATGCCGTTAATCATACTTGCCATGTACACGATGCTAGTGCGTTTCATTTACCGTGAGAGTTGTCGTCTTGTGTCGTTCTTGAATGCGTGATTTCATAATATTGTTCATGGTCATTGCCTGATTGGACACCGTCATTGTCTTGGTTCGTGTTTGGATGATAATATGTTGGATTCTTTGTGATCATCATATGACTTGACTGGTTTGTCTGTCGAGTCTCAATCTTATCAATCTTATACCGCTAACGGTGAGATGCAAGCCCTAGTGAGCGTATTCGATTGCCTAAGAGTGTCTTTCCCGAGTCTTTGAATAACATGATGGTTACGGATTTGATTTCTATATGATCTTATCGTTATATCTCGTATTGCCTATTTATTCTTATCGCAACTCACATGTATATTTATCTGTATGCATGCTTTACTTTCGTATTACCTTATATGTACGTTTGATGTAATATGGCTGGGAGAACCCGGAGTTACTCCCCACTGACTGTGGCATTCATGTTTTCATGGATGAACAGGTTGCATGCTATGGATGACTTTTTGGATCTGATATTTTGGGGTTCGGGTGTGAGCTAGCGGGCGTTGTCCCTGGAAGTTCACCTCTAGACGATAGTAGCTAGTTTTTGTTAAACACTTGTTCTTTGCTAACATTTGAAGAGACCCCGTCTCTTTGTTGTATAATTCCGTATGTAGTTTGTATCATTTTGACACACCTCGTGTTATATATATCTTGCATGTTTAAAAGTTTTTAAAATACCGTATTTCCGCATATCTTTTCACATGCTTGTATGTTTTATCTTTCCGCATTCGCGAGGGTTGTCACATGAACGGGTAATTTGGATTAAATTAGGAGGGGTATTTCTTACTAACACATATTCCTTATTCCTATTTAAAACAAACATATTCGTTTAAAATTAAATTGGATATAGAGTAAATGAGATGAGAGCAAAAGGCCAAGAAACTACCACAAAATTGTCTCATCTCCCCAAATAAAATGTTCTTTAACCCATTTGAATATTTTTTGAAAATTAATCCATTTTAAATGACATCAACGACTTATTAAAAGAAAACTTTTATTTGTGACGGTGCATATTCGTTACAAACTTGTAACTGGTCAAATAATACTCACGTTCCACACGGCTAGGAAAAGACAACTCATTTGTAATTTTTTATGCTTACCTTAACTAACCAAATATGAGATACTTGACCCGTTAAAAACTTTTGACGAATAAATTAAACAGTTGCTCTTATCAAAGACGACACATATTCGTCTTTATTTAAAACGGGGCGGATCTCCTCTCACAAAGAAGTAGGACGGATATGCGCCGTTTTAAATAAGAATTTGGGTAAATCAAAATGTATACACATTCCCATCTATCTATACTATATATTACATCCTGAAACTAATGGACTTCCATGTAATTAAATAAAGTTATACAAATTAATTATACTATATAGTTTTTAATCGATAACGCTGTGTGATAAACCTGATCAAGGAATTTCAATGTAAATATTATATAATTTTGGTTGAAATATAAATTTAGAAAACACCAAAATAAGGTGATTTTCCTTAAAACAAACATGCTCCACTTATGGTATTAATTAGTAGCATAGAATATACATTAAATTAAAAATTTATAATTATCTAACTTACACAAAATATTTTGAAAACTATTAAAAGGTAAATAAATCAAGCTAGGTTTCCAAAAGATATAATATTGCATAATTCTTTTGAATTGATTTAACATATATGTAATATATTTATATAAATATACGAGTCTCTTAAAATTGCATGTGTACTTAAATTGCATGTTTAATCATCAACTAATCAAATTATAGTAATTACTCAGTTTAATAGTCAAAATAACAAAATTAGAACCGGGAGTAATGAAAGTAATAGAACAACAACGATAGTAGTGAAATTTTCAATATTAATGCGTCATTAATGAAAGTATTAGTAATTATGGTGAGAGTAGTGAGAGTAACAATAACTACGACGAGAGTAGTGAAAGTAACAATAGTAATAACGAATGTAATAAAAGAAACAATACTAACAATAAAAAAAGTATATATGAACAATTAGACGACCAATTGATTTAAGTAAAATATTAAAAGTGGAGTAATGAATTGTCTAATAATTTATTTTATCATAATTTTAAGATTTGTCATAAGAAAATATATTAATGATAAATTTATTTATTATACAACTTTAAAGTATATTTAATTAAAATAAATTTGAAAGATAAATATATGTAGCCGAGACGAAGCCGAGCACCAATACTAGTAAGAAGTAATTGCAAATCATCAATTACAAATATATTTGTCTCTAATAAAAAAGAAAAAAAAAGTAACAATCCAAACACAATCCACCAATCTTATCCACCCACGTGGCAAAATATGCGACATGGACGGTGTAGATCACACTACCACATACGTGGACCAATCCAATGGCTAAAAACTCTTCCCTAAAAACACCTTTTCTTATCTCCAAAGAACGGCCTTGAAGCTTCCACGTACCCTTCCTTTCAAAATATCTTCTCATTTATATATCCCCTTCTCTCTCTCCCTCTCTTTCTCTCTCCTCACAAATATCTTAACGAACACTACAAACGCCTCCCTTCTCTTCTCTTCACTCCTTCTTCAAAATCGTATTTCTCGTTTTTCCGCCATTGTTGCAGTGTATGAAGTTCTTGTTGAGTTCTCATTGTTCCAGATTCTTTTCTTCTGATTTTCGCCTTCCGCTGTTGATTATCCGACACTTTTAAAGGTACGTTTTCGACGATTTTTTATTCGATTTCGATTTTGCGTGAATTCGCTAATTTTAATTTATGACGCGTTTATATCATTATCATATAATTTTTTTTAAATTTTTTTTACAGTTTCATCGTTCAGTTCTTGAGGAATTGCTGTTCAAGCTTCCGGTGTTGATTATTCGCTAATTGTAAGGTATGACGCTCTAAAATCACGACAGTATGTTTTTGACGAATTTTGATCGATTTTGATTTCGCGTGAATTTATCATATAACAAGATTATCGGCGATTTTGCGTAATTTGCATTATTGTTTGACGTTCTCGTGTTCCGATTTTAGTTGATTATCCGCTATTTTTAAGGTGTGATATTCTGAAATCATGAAATTTTGGTCGATTTTGATTACGCGTGAATTTATCATGTAACAAATTGTCCGACGTTCTTGTGCTTCGATTTTCGGCTTCCGTTGATTAGTCGCTTATAATATCCTGAAATCATCAGTGTATATGTATGTTGTTTGTACGAGTTTTGATGGATTAACAATGTCGAATAACTTTGATTTTCGTTGAAGTCACTAGTTAGGGTTTTGATCAGTTAAAAGAAATGTGAAATAGTACTAAATATTTTGTTGTATTTTTCTCTTTTTCGTTAGTAATGATGTTGATTATAAAGTAATCGATTATAATTTTGGTCGTAATTCTTTCCTTTTTTCACTCTTTACGGCTTCAATTGATGTCAGTAACCCATGAATATTGTATGTTTTGACGATTTTTTTATATGTTGACGAAGGCTAATTAGTTCGATTTTTGTTAAAGCCGATATTTAAGTTTTCAAGCAACGAGAAAATAAAGAAAGAATGCATCGAATAATTGTTATGTGATGTTTTCGCCGGATATTGATGTGGCTTTTCGATGAAATAACGTAATTAAGATTATCCGATGATCGCCAAGCTAGGTTGATGATATGTGGCGCATTTCAGTGTGAATTGCAGATTGAAACATCAAATCTCGAATTAGGTCATCGAGTTGTTCAGTTATTTGATTCATGGCGGACTCTGACAATGACTCGGGAGGGAGAAACCATGGCGAAGGTGGACACCACATGTCTTCTCCCAAGGAGCAAGACAGGTTCCTACCAATAGCGAACGTGAGCAGGATAATGAAGAAAGCGCTACCAGCAAACGCAAAGATATCAAAGGACGCAAAAGAGACAGTTCAGGAGTGTGTTTCCGAGTTCATCAGCTTCATCACAGGAGAAGCCTCTGATAAGTGTCAAAGAGAGAAGCGGAAGACTATTAATGGAGACGATTTACTGTGGGCTATGACTACGCTTGGGTTCGAGGATTATGTTGAGCCTTTGAAGATTTACTTGCAGAGGTTCAGGGAGCTGGAAGGTGAGCGGACCGGAAATCCAGTTCAGGGGAGTAGTACTGGCGGTGGTGGTTACGGAAATGGAGGTGGTGGTAATGGAGTGGTGATGATGGGGCATGCTATTGGTCAAGGTGGCGGCGGCGGTGGTGGTCATGTTTATGGAGGTCATGGTTATGGATCAAGGTAGACATTTGGTATTGGTTACGAGTTTATAACAACTCTTACGAGTACTTCCTCTATTCATTTACGTTTGTTCATGTTCGGCGATCTGAGATTTTTGAACAAACGTATGAAAATCAAATGAAATGAATAGTCAAGGAAGGGGATTAATGTTTTGATTTTACAATTTTCAAAATGTTTTTTTGAGATGATTTGGAAAGGGTAAAAAAATTGATCATGAGGAAGTATTATTATATACTATTAACTAATTGTGCAAGTCTACAAGATGTTATTAATTGTTGATGATGTAACTAATAGGAATATTTTAGTCAGTCAGACGGAGACGGATATGCGTGTCTTTGATGAGAATTTGTGTATTTTAGTGGGGGTTGATTTTACTTTACTTTATGGGCGGCTGAAGATGGGGTTTTTAATTAGTGTTTATGGATAATGGTCATGCGGTCATGGAGTGCTTACTCTTAGTGATAATTTTGGATTGGAATTTTGAAAGGGATGTAAAGTGTATATGTGGTAAAATATTGGTCATATATGATGATGATGATGGTGGCCACCCCGCCCTTGTGAATGTCTTTGTACAAATCTACTACTTGATGTTAGTCGTGAAAAAGTTCTCGACACAATTATCATTTTGAATTATTTAGAAACATCCTCTTTATGTTAATTGTAGAACAAAAAGGTATATTTGGGCCCTTCTTATCGTTGTGGGAAAGCTTGGGTTATGATGTAAATGAATGTTAGATCCGCCACTCGTTTTCCCCCTAAAGTACTTTGCATTCACCCACTTCTCTTAAAAACGCCCCCTCCGAAGTGGTGGAGGTATAAGTACTTTTTTCATGTTGATGGCGCAATTAGAGTAGTTGGTTTGTGAGGAGTGGTAAGAGACGTTGTTGTTCGTACTTGATAATCGCAGTCATTACCACTCCCCATAACCCAACTTTTAGTGCATTAGTGCCACTGGTAAAGTCGCTACATCACGACCTTTTCTAAATGATTAATTGATTATAAGGAGTTATTCTGTTATCTTGATTCTGTGAGGCGGGAGTCCGTGAGTCGTGACACTAGTAAAACATTATTTCGTGTTGAAGACCATAAAAGTGTGGAATTGTAATTTGCTTGCCTAGGATTTATCTAAATCGAAATGAACGGAAATGAGTAACAAAAATTCTCATAAATATAAAAGTTATGGAAATATCATCAAAATAAAACTCTTTTTAAGTATAAAATAACTTTTGATCACTCAAGGAAAGAATTTTAATGTCGGGCTTCTGTTTTAAGTTACTTTTTGACACGTGTCATTACACCGTCCTCGTGTTAGGTCCGTCGTTTTGTTTTGATAACTCTCCATAACCTAAGGAAGTAATCAATTCAACATCATATTGGGTTGTAATGTTGCCTATCTATTGTTGATGGGTACTCTCCGTTGTTACCTAATACGAAGTAAAATAAGTGTGGCTAGATTATTAAAAATTTATAAAGATCGGATTAGAGTTTGATAATCAACCATTCAACCTATTTATGTAATTGTATTGGGTTAGGGTTGACTCTTGGGAGAATAATGACCAATCTAACGTTGACCCGTTCACACTTCAACTCAAGCAAAATGTTACTTCCTCAATTTTCTTTATATCTTCCTACTTCATTAAAAATTACTTCTCACATATAATAGAGAAATGAGAAGATTAATAAAAAAATGGAGGACGTATTCAAAAAAAGGTTAAGATTGACACCCCATAATTGGTAGAGTATATGATAGGATGTGATATGAATATATGATACCATAACAAAATCTTCCTTTCACGACGTTGTGTTTTCTCAAATGGCATCATTAGACTACTTTGTCAGCTTTGTGGTTCCTAAAGGACACTCGTATCTCCTACTCAAGGGTGCACTAGCTGGTCTTACACTTTTACTCAAAAGGATCTAGCTAGTTTGATGGATAGAAATGTAAAGCCGACAACCACCAGGTCGAGTCCCCTTCGTCCTTGCCATCACCACCGCCCTCACAAAGTCGCAACAGGTTAAACAACTGTCACTCCTTATCGCCCGACTCCCACACCACAGTGGTCAGGGACTTTGTAATTTCCCTTTCTATGTTCATCACCTATAAAATAAATACCGAGGGACGCCACAAACCACAACTAGTGAAAAGGGAAAGCACAATGATCCTAAATATCAAAATTTTGTATTGAAAGAATGTGGACAGATTCTCTACAAACCTACAACTATGTACACCAAACTTCCATCTACATCTCTTTACAATCCTAAAACTATGTACACAAAGAACAATATACATCTCTACAATCTACAATACAGAGGAACCAAATTGGCAGTAGACGATACAAACAGCAAGCTAGAGCCAGTCGAAGATACACCAAAGAGGGGGGGTCGGTCAACGAAATGATACAACAAATTATCCAGACAAAAGAAGCATACATGAAACAAACTTCAAAAGCTAGATCCTATTACATAGTATCGGAACAATTTTCTAGAATATAAGTTACCACAAGACCATAATTTTCCTTGTTTCGATGAAATGTAGCGAGAAAATACAATGCAAAAGACAGCTAAGGAGTTGAAGGTAAAGAGGTGAACTGGAAACTTGCAAGGAGTGGCCACCTTACATGACTTCAACTTGGAAATCGTAGAAAGTCAGGTTCATGGCTCATCTCTTATAAGCTTGTCGGTCAAACCTTCCGCCTCTGAGACAGTCGCCTTCAAGAACTACAAACACGCAACTAATTAGATAACAATAAAGAGTACTAAATAGTTACTTAAGATCGATGGAATGTCTTATTTATGATCAGCAGAGTACATTCATACGTTCTTTCAATACCTTCAAAAAAAGTCTTTATCACAACTGTGATCACGATAGTTTTAATCAAGTTTGCATAATTAGCAGACAGCTGTAATGTGAAATAACCAAATGATGCAGCCATTCGAACTTGTTCAAGTATAGCGAAGACAAATGTAAACAGAATATATGTAATATCCAGGCAAGTAAAACATCCTACATGTACACCTTGGCAGGTAAAAGCTCTACGATAAAAGATAGAGATTCTAGGCAAAAACCTAACATGATGCTTTATTCACAAAAACACCAACTATATGTTCCTTTCAAGGGATGATACCATTTTTCCAAGTAACCAAATAAATTCTCTTTTTCTTAATAAATACAAACCACACACCCATTGCACTACTAGAGAACCTTTCTCAAGAATACAAGATACAACAACATTACCAAATTGCTTCAACGACTCAGATAAATAGCAGGCAGGGAGGGATTGGATGTATGCTACCTTACCAAGTGTAAAGAGGCTATTTGGGGGTGACCCACGATGATAATTACATTGAATGACCGCTATTTCACAATTAAAAACAACAGTTTAGCGAAACATTTTGCTTCATTCCATCATAACTTAACCTCGCCTGGCAAAAATAAAAATGCTCAATGACAATTTAAAAACGGACTATTCTAAATAAATGCTTCTAAAAAGGTCATAGTTAATTTCACCATTGCCAGATAGTTTATTGATATATACATCATACAAGAATCAATCATAAAGCTCGACTGTTATACTCTCATGTATCATTATGGAGTTGAAACTTGAAAGAGCAACATCGAAAGTACCTCTTGAGAAGTACGACAATATAGTATATTAAGTTTATAGAAGCCCAAAGTGTGCAATGGATGCTCAAACTGTTGCCGGTCAACAATGTGCAAACCGGACAAAAATACAATCAACATGAATCAGCCATTAAATGAAGAAGAGTGAAGCATAAGATCACATTTAATGAGCTCACCTTCTGTATAAAGATGAAAAGTTGACAGTTCATGTCCTACTCAGATGTTATACGCCGCCTCTTCCCATAATCAGCATCTCGTGATCTGGAGCGCTCTTCTTCATGAGAAACACGGGATTTACTGTGAGTCCTTGATGATCGGCCCCTATCCCATCCTTCATCATAGTCTGCTTCACGTTCTCTGTGCCTATGATGATCAGCATATCTGTCACGGTCTTCTCTGTAACGGTCCCTGTCCCTGTCTCGTTCTCTTTCGCGTTCGCGATCACGAGACCGTTCTCGATCACGGTCACGAGACTGTTCACGATCACGGCCACGGTCACGTGACCTCTCAGGATCACGAGCATCTCTTTCATTACGCTGTCCTTTATCTTGCCAGTCCAGGTCATGTCCCGCGTCTTTCTCCCTAGGCATATCCATATCATAGCCAGGTTCCCTCTCGTCTCGGTACCTCCTATCAGACGATCCAGAAAAATCCCTCTCAGAGGCCTTCTCCTTCTCTTTCACAGGATTCTGCCAGCCACTCCTATCAAGACTACCCTCACCATACTGGTGCTCAGAAACAGCATCCTCCCTGTAACTCGACTCACCGACTCTGCCACCATGCTCATCACCAGGCCACGAACCCATGTTGGGATCTGACCACATACCCATTGGGCCATCAACACCACCATTAGGCATCATCCCTCCCATCCCGTTCATGGGCATACCTCGACCAAAGAACGCTGGATTCACATGAGGGGCCACACCAGGTAAACCAACATTACCCACAGGTGGGAAAGAAGACATCATCCCTGGAAATGGAGGTGTAGGCCCACCAGGGAAGCCTCCATAGTTGCCCATACGCCCCATCGGCCCAAAGCCAGGATCAAAACCCTGACCCATCATGGCTTGAGGGTGCATTAAAGGAGGGGTCGGCCCCATACCACCTTGTCCAAACCCATTGCCGCCATTCACCATCATCCCTCTACCACCTGACATCCCAACAGGCCTATTCCTCATTGGACCCACGGGCCCTCTACCACCATTCATGCCTTGAGGATTACCTCTCCAGTTACCCCTCCCGCCAAAATTTCTGTTTTGCTCCCCACTTTGGTAATTGCCACCAGTCGCAATATTGTTGCCAGTAGGCTTACTAACCACAGGATCATTAGGTCTTCTAGTCTGCGGGAGATTTTGGTTTATCTGTTGACTCTTGTTCACTTGTGCCTCACCCATCCTCTTAATATTATACGGTGACGCAAAGGCAACAACACAAGGCCTGCCGTTGAAAACCTGGCCATGCATCCCCTCCTTGCAATTTGAAGCAGCGATAGGGTCGTAAAACTCGACCTGACAATACCCTTTCGACTTCCCGCTAGCCTTCTCATCAAAGAACTTCACCTCCTTAACAGGCCCATACTTGACCAGCTCAGCTTCAAGTTCCACATCAGTAGTCCACCAATGCAAATCTCCCACAAACAAAATAGCCCCTCCACTGCCTGCACCACCAACACCTCCACCACCACCACCACCACCTGCACCCATCGAAGTAATCTGCACCGCGGAACTCCCATTTACATTCCCAATAGGGCCACCCTGCCTAACCATTCCCTCATTACCCACACTACCGACATTTATCCCATGATGAGGTGGAGCAGGCTGGGTAGTCCCTTGACCCGGCCCACTATTACCACCAACTACCTGCTCATCTATATTACCTACTTTGCTTGAGTTTGGCCCTAACTCAACCCTTAATCCACCGCCTCCGTTACCACTTCCTCCATACCCACGACCCATACCTGGTGTCCCGCTTCCCGGCCCAGTACTGACCCCTCCATTAGGCTGCACAGGGGGTTGAGTCCCTTGATTCTGATACTCACCATCTGCCCTACCCACACTAAACCCGCTATCTCCCCCAAACTTCCGCTCCCCAACATCAGGATTAGACTCAGGCACGGTCGAGGGAACGGGAGAATGGTTCGAAACTGGAGGGTCAGCCCTCGACGCATCCCCCTCATTTCCAAACCCCAAATCCTCATTCTTCCTCAACGATTGCAACACCCCTTCTCCAACATTAACATCATTATAAAGATCCTCATAATCATCATCATCTTCTTCCCCAAACCCGTCATCCGCTACAGCGGAGATCGCCTCGTTACGATGAAACTGCTCAACTCCATCACCACCACCTACACCCTCAGCGTCATCCATCTTTTTAAACCCAAATCAAACCTAAAGTACAGGTCAAAATTAGGGGTTAGGTTTAGGGTTTCCGATTCCTCGCTACAAATTCAATTCCACGACAGCATATATAAACAAGATTAAAGCTATGAAACGCTAAATTAATGAAGTAAATAACGCGAATTGAAAGTAAAAGCATGAAATTGAGGGGGAAAAGTGAGTAAACGTACCAGGAAAGGGGGAGAAATCAAGACGACAAGTGATGAAAGAGGAAACCCTAATTGTGTAATTGAAAGAGAAGAGACTAGAAAAGGATTTTCGAGAAAGAGAGGAAAGGAAGGTGAGGTGAAATTCGGCGTGCTTCTACTACATGTCTACATCTATTATTTTAATTTACGGAATATTTACGTGGTACTCTTACTGTCTACCGAATATTGAACGTACTCTTTCACATATATTTTTACATTAATTTTCCGTACCATACCCTTTTCATAGAACTAGACAAATTAAAACTTATACATTACAATTTTCTTAAAATCGAATCTAATTGTTCTAAAAATTTAAATAATGAATTAAAACTCTTCAACTAGTGAATTAAATTTATTGTTTAGCAATTATTAATAAGTTTTACTCAAATTATTAGGGTTTTTTTATTGCTTAATTGTGAAAAAAGTTCATCAATTGTTGTTATCAGTAGGGGCAGTGGTTCAGTGGTTCTGGACGGTTGATGTTCTAGAATTGGGTCGTAGGTGTCCACGTACGGTGGTCGTGGTTGTCGGAGCGGGCGAGGGGGGGTGTGGTCGTCCGTGCGGGAGAGGGGGAGTGCTAGGGGAGGGGATCAGAGTGCGAGGGGAGGGTGGTGATGGTGGTAGCCGGTGGTGGGTTAGGGGAGGAAAGGTCGGGATGGGTCAGTGGTGGTTGGAGTATGGGAGGGGGCGTGTTGGGGGCGGGATTGCCGGAGAGGGGAGTGCTGGGAAGGATTGGAATCTGTGGTCGGTGGTTGTGGTAGCTGGCGAAGGGCAGTTCAGGTCGGCCGGAGCCACCTGTGACGGCGACCGGAGCAGATTTTTCTGGCGACCAAAGCAAGGGTGAATGGAATTTTAGACTGGAGCAAGAGGCGTTGGTGGCGTTGGTGGTGAAGTGAGATGAGGGAAGGGAGGGAAAAAACAAATGGATAAAAGACAATGAAAAAATGACAAGGGTACAATTGTAAAAGTCGTATGTGAAAGAGTAAAATTCTTATGTGAAAAAGCACGTCCCATATTTAAATGTTTAATTAGTACATACACTTTTACCATCTACCGTATTAGTGCACTCATTTGAAAAAAAAAATATCTACCAAATTTGTGTATAAGAGTTTGATACCGACACCTGCACGACACTTGAAATGCTGTCGGGCACTTAACAAACCGAGTCTAATTTTTTATAACTCGAGTAATATATTTGAAGTTTGAAGATTCTTTAGACACTCAAGGACACTAAAAACTTATCATAATATAAATATCATGTGATTTTTTTAGATGAGTTTCATGATAAAACCATGCCTTATCTTTTGCCTACTTGATTTAATTTAAATGTCATTTATCAGCATAATATGGATATATAATTTTTGTATAAGTTGGAATATGAGTTATTACCTAATTTGAATTTTTATTTAAAATTTAATACTTCATAAATACGTTTATAAAAATAAAGTTGTACTTTTATAACTATGAAATATCACAAATTCTTGTTTACAACCGTCGCATATGCGACGAGTTAAGTGTAACCACTTTTTGATAAATAGTGACCATTTATTAATAAACAGTAACCATCTTTTATGACTTGAAAATGACATTTATAATCAAGGTAGTCACTATTTAACAAAAAGTGGTCACATTTTGCAAAAAAGTGGGGAATGAGCATGTCGCATAGGAGAGTTACTAATGAAATATACTCCCTTAATCTCAGTCATTTGTTTGCCAAAAATACGTCTTACAGGGAAAAAAAAAAAAGACAAAACAAATAATTGGGACAAAAGAAATACTTACTCCATTCAATTCCACTTTACCAAATTATTTTTTCACGTTTGCCGAGACGTGTTTTACGCGGTAAATATCGTTAGCTACGTGTTTGCAAAAATTATAAAAGTTGGATATTAATAATGTACTCGTAAAGACGAATCAAACAAGATCACACATGAATATATTTTCACTTATATATTGAGAGAAAATTGCAATTAGATGCCGACTCATGAATAGTGTGCAAAAATAAAAGTGGTAGAGTGGAGTTGAAGGGAGGAACTACTGAGGAAGTATATTTTAGAAATTTTCAAAATGAGTCATGTATCCTACTTTTCATGGTAAGTTGAAACATATGTATGTTTCGTGTTCGTATCATGTTGATGCTACCTATACATTTATCAAATTATACATAATATATCCAAGTGTCATTCCTAATATTTGTCACATTGTACATGATAATTGATAAGTGGCAATCTCTTTTTTAACGATAAGATTTGAATTACCACAACTTTTGCTAACAAATTCAGAAATGACGAGTCTTTTGTCAATTTATTGTATTTATGAATATTACGGTTTGAAAAAAAAAATTACAACACCGTGAATTCGTGGTTAGAAGTATTTGGTTGTCAAAGGTTATTGATAAAGTAAACTTTGACATACCATATCTCGGGGTCACGAGTTTGAATAACGGTACTTTTTGTGTAATATCGTAATTCTCGTAAAGACGATCAATTTGGAAAAAAATATTGTATTGTTGCGTTTTGAATAAAAAACACGAAAATTGCAATCAAAGTTGCGTTTTTGAGACGCCTAAAAGCTTAATTGCATTTGAATGGAAAGACTAGAGTGTCACTGTCTACGAGGCTTATAGCTCGTTTCTTAGAACTCTCTCTTATCCACAAGGATAATGTAAGTTGACATTATCATAGATGATCAATCTAATTTCTTTATTTTATAATATAAAAATAATGGCTCTCTGTAGCACTCTCACTTACCCATGAACCTTTTGCAAGACCTTCCTAAGTAATTAAGGTGGAGTGTTACCATCTCGGTTCCACGAGGTAGTGTATAACAAACCAAGAACAATGTATCTTTAAACAATTTTAATACAATAACGAATTAGGGTTTACAAGTCGGATTAATAACTCAATTACTACAATCATAAACTAGCTAGTAAGACTACGGCAGATCACTATCTCATCTGATAGTGATCTTTTCCTCAACATCCAAGCCAAACATAACCTGCTAGAAAACATTGCGCCCCATTTGTCGGAAATATCAAACAGATCACCGCAGAGTTGAAAACAATCGCAGGCGCTAGTAACATGTACATAAACAATATCACATGCGATCATGATACAATCATCACACGTCACCGACGATGTCAATAACAGGCACATCACAACCACCAATTACGGCGCCATAAACAAGCACACCGCCGTGTCTAGGACGCCATAGACATAATGGGGCCTACCACAACAGATCACCTGAGACCCATGTCATCACCACGTGCACGCCTCCTCTATGGCGGGAACCATGGAAAGCGACCCACAGAGTCATGGAGCCGGTTTATATAATTACCATCTCCAAAACACCATATATCGCATCACTACTTCGAACTCCAACAACACATGCCACAACCATATCACAATGCACATCAATTAATCATATACGCAAATACTAAGTAGGAAAACCCTACATTCCACAATCCAAGCACATATGCAACCATGACAAGCCACATAACACGAATCACTTTAGTGCCTACAATATCAATCACATTCATTAGTACAACTAATCAATTACTAGACTGATTTCTTGATCGAAACTTATAGGAGAATTATCAATTAAAACGATGTCTGAGTCGCGAAGACGACACAATACCCCTTCTCTGATGAATCCCAGTGAGTCCCACCTATAGGCTAAGAAGTAACGACTAAGGTTATTTTAGGTGTTTTAGGGGTTTAAAGGGTTTCAGAGGAAGGAGGAAGAAACTGAAAAGAAAATGAAATGGGAAATAACGTATGAGAATCTATTATATGTAACACGACTCTAACGCGAACCACTCGACTGAGTGGCCCGCCGAGCAGGGCCCGGAAACACTAAGTCAAGTCCCTCGTCCCAAATCCTAAAGGTTTAGCTCCTAGATAAAATCCTACGGAAAGCGGGTATTACACTCTCAACCGACCTAAAAAAGTATGACACCGATATTTCAAATTGATCTTTAAGTCAATTATCGCATTGAACTCACGTAAAAGACTATTTTTCTTACGCAAATTCTTATTTGTGACGTGACACATAGCTTTTGACGCCTCACGACCGATTTACATAATGACAAAAATGAAAAGATGTCATGACTCTATGAGATGTTACAATTACATTTTTTATCACAAGCTTAGTAATGGTTTTTCTTAATCGACAACACACTGTCTGAGATGTTACAATTACATTTTTTATCACAAGCTTAGTAATGGTTTTTCTTAATCGATAACACACTGTCTAAAACTTCGATAAGTCCGTCGCATAACCACAATTTCGCGAACCACCTTCATCACTAATTCTCAATTTTTTTTTGGTACATCACTAATTCTCATTGAAGACGGTCATATCCGTTTTGAACGAGAATTGCTGCTCCTTAATAGGCCTTGTTGGCCATGACATACTCACAACTAACCAGGCCCCTTAAGAGTACACGACCGTTGTCTTCTTCAAATTACAATCATCATCTCATCTACATTCTTACACTCCACTCATAAACACAACCTCAAACTTTCTTCCAATTTCACAACAATGGCAACATCTTACCTTCTCATATCACCTTCACCATTAAAATACCTTCCAAAAATCAAATCTTTTCTATCACCCAATACCACAAAATCACTCACACTCAAACCCAAAAGACTCAATCTTTGTCAATCAAAGAAAAACGACAACAACACTGATTTAGCTGATGCCCCTGATCGTTTAATCTCTGCAGTTTGCTATTTTTACCCTTTTTTTGATGGTATACAATATGGTAAATACGTAATTACCCAATTTACCCCTTTCCAAGTTGCTCTCCAACCCTTATTTCCTGCAATTCGGGCTTTTAAAAGCTTTCCCTTTAATGGGTTTTTGGTATTTTTAACTCTTTATTTTGTTGTTGTTAGAAACCCTAATTTTAGTAGGTATGTTAGGTTTAATACAATGCAAGTTATAATTCTTGATGTTTTGCTGATATTTCCTGATCTTTTGGAGAGAGCTGTGAATCCAACAGGTGGATTTGGGTTGGATTTGGTGATGAGTTTGGATAGTACTGTGTTCTTGTTCTTGTTAGTTAGTTTAATTTATGGTTCGTCGTCGTGTGCTCTTGGACAAGTCCCTAGATTGCCCATTGTTGCTGAAGCTGCTGAGAGGCAAGTCCCTTAGTTTGTATCTTTTCATTTGGTTTCGGGTTTTTCGGGTTTTATGTAGTTATGTGCCTATTTTGCTTCGAATTGTATCAAAGGTTGTATACTTGAAAATATGTTTTTGAGTAGAATGGTATTTATCTGCTTCTTTTGCATCCAAATTGTATCAAATTTCATTCACTTGAAATGAAAATATTGAGTAGGATGGTGTTTTTAACTTTTAAGCAAGGATGTTGGTGTATAATGCAAATTGTAACAGTAAAAAGATTACACATTTGAATCAAATAATTGAGCAATATTTTCCTGTGTTAGAATTTGAGGGTTGCAGTTCTGTGTACATTCTATCGTGTCTCGAATAAACATCTATACATGTGTATGTTTACTTAAGTCTTGTTCCTTGACCGTGCGACTCTTCAAATGTAGGTGGTTGGGATAGTGATTGTTTGGTTCACTGTATGAACTATCGATGCTTAGTGCTAAGGAAGTAGTATTGTTCGTGATAATGGATGTCGTTTGGTTGTCCACTTAGCGCAGGAAAATCTAGTAGCTTTGTAGGCTAGTGCCATTATAATCCTTGAATCTAATTATCCGCAGTTTCTTCTTTTGAGGTGTGTAGCATAGTTGTGTGGATCGTAGAAGACTAACAACATGACAATGGGTAACATGGGATAGAGGACTATAAACCAGCAGTTCATCATTTCTGAACTCGCATGTTACGTATATTTGTCTGAAGTTTAGGTTACTTTAGAGACACCATTCATTATTTTCTACTATTTCTAGTAGCTAATGCAAGCGTCATAATATAGAAAAATGTTGTAGCTTTTTAGCTCCTGAAATGGTGGGGGAATTTAACAGAAATAGGCTATTCATTAGTTTTAAGTGCGGATATTGGCTGCGATGATTTATTTCTTGGAATTTGATGCTGACAGTAAGCGAAACTTCGCCTGGTATACTTAAATTTCATACTTCACTTCTGTTATATTCTTACTAGCACTATTCTGCTTGAACTACAGACCTTCCCTAATTCAGGAAGTTCTATTAACGAATAAAATGTTCAGACTTAAGACGGTCTTAACATAAAACCTATCACAACCCGCTTTTAATTCCACCTTTATTTTAATCGGATACATGAGCTCTCTTAAATTAAGACCGTCTTAAACAAGAATTGGTGAACTTCATATTCTTCTTTGACTTGATTATAACAGTCAATATAAGAATGCTATTAATAACCCAATAATAGATTGTCAGAATGTATCTTGATTTTTGACTTATAGGCCAATACAAGTAGCAGAAGTCAACCTTCTTCATGTCACCAAAAGTCAAACAAATCCAGTCCACAACCTTATCACTATGTTGATTGTGGAGTATCATATAACCCCAAGATCACAATACTCAAACCATTGACAAACTTGCCATGAGTAATAAATTAGTCTTATTGCTCCTTTATACTTGTACACTCTTATTCTCCACATTCCATACCTTAAATGCCCATGATATCACCTCCATTCTCGCCAAGTATCCGAAATTCTCAATCTTCAATCATTATCTGTCAACTACCGGTTTATATGAGGAAATCAACCACGGCATGGACTTAACCATTTGCGTGGTGGATAACCCCACCATGCGCCATTTCTTAGCCAAGTCACGTCCCTCGACTAACACTCTTAGACACATCCTATCCCTCCATGTACTTCAAACCTACTATGACGGTAGGACCCTCCGCCATCTTCCCTCATCAAAAGATCGGGTACCTACCTTGTTTTCTGACAGCAACCACTTTGTCTTTGGTTATCCAAGGTGGGTCCACATTACTGATCTCCATGGTGGGAAAGTTGTCAAATTTTCCGTCGAGGATAAAAAGAACAAAGAAAAAACGGCTTATTTGACCCGTTCTGTAAAGAGTGTACCACATAACATCTCTGTAGTCCAAATTAGTGGTATTTTGGCAAAACCAAGAGCAAAACCGGAATTTCACACTATTCTGAGTACTGTCATGAACGTGTTGTGCAAGACGTTCATGGAGAAGCTATCAGGAACGCTAGCAGAGAAAATCTACAGGGACAATGTAGACAGTGGTTTGACTGTTTTCTGCCCTGCAGATGATTCTTTCAGAAAGTTTCTTCCTAGGTTCGAGAAGTTGTCGGAAAAGGACCAGAATACCCTGCTTCTGTTTCATGCATTTCCGATATACACGTCTTTGTACATGATGAGGGAGGCAACTGGAAAGTATTGGACGCTGGCGACGGATCAACCTAGCAGATATAATCTGGTTGTTGAGAATGATGCTTATGGTGGCATATTGCTGAAGACCAAGGTTATGGAAACCAGGATAGAGGGGAGATTGCTCGATGATCTGCCCATGGCTATATATGCTGTTGATGAGGTCTTGTTACCTCAAGAATTGTTTAAGGCTTGATTAAAGGCAAGTACTAAGTTCTTAATATTCTACTGCTGCACAAGCACAACTTTTTCTTATGGTTTCATTTTCCCTCTGTTTGAGTCGAAGGCTTGCTTATAAGTTATAATTGAATAATCAGTCCTTTTTTCTCTCTTATATAAGTTATATTGTGTCAGAGTTGCATTACTTGCATATACATATTATTATATAGTCTTAAGTTTCTCCAGAGTTACAAAATTTCGGAGATAACGCGCTAGAGGCGCTTACCAGTGCAGAAATTTGGGTTTGTGTAACGGAAACAATAATTGAAGTGTCAATGTTGTTTGCTGCTGGTTTGTCCTAGGACCAATCTGAATCGAACCCGTTTGATTTTCCATTTCATGTGAGCTGATAAAAGCTGTTAGTACTTGATTCTTGACGAGGTAGCTTCAACTGAACTTGTGCAGTTTGATTACTTATTTCTTCCGATTGAAGCTATCCCTACTCTCTTTTATGTGGTGCATGTCTGTGTATATATAGGCCTATAAATTACAGTATTAGTTCAAACTTCAAACAACCATTACTTGTAGGGTAAGTTTTTCTGTCACCAAAACCCGTGGTCTTATCATAACCGGAAACTTTAGGAAAGTTCCTTGTGTGCGCAAGGTTTCTGGTTAGACGGTAGCTAAGACAGGCGTTATAGCATTTTCAGATCCTGAATTGCTAAGACGAACTGAACGTACACAGGTTTTCGTATCTTTCGATCTCTTAGAGGGCTAGGTGGTGTATTTCTTGGAATTTAAAGCTAATTTTGCGCGAAGCTTTCCCTGGAATACTCAATTTAGCGTTTCGGCTCTGCATAACTCATACCGTAAACTTGCATTTCTGCTTCAACTGCATAGACATTTCCCAGTACAGGAGTTCTTTTCTGGAATGAAGTGTTGATACCAGAACTTCATATGCTTCATTGACCTGATTATAACAGTCAATATAAGAAAACAATACTCAAAGATTTACTGTCAGTATGTTTCTTGATTCTTGCCAATACATGTGCTAGAATCTTTATTACAGTAATACATGTGCCAAGATCTTTATTACAGTAATAAACTAATCACAAATTCTTGTTTAAGAAAGCAATATCAGTTTAATGGTAAATCGGATCCATATTATTGTCGTCTGATAAGTATTTGGACCTATTTACCATTAAAATGGATATTGTCGTCTGAAGCAAGACGAGTCAACCTTCTTCACGTCACCAAAAGTCAAACAAATCCATTAACAAACTTGCAATGAGAGATATTAGTCTTACAGACTTTTTAACTCTTAATCTCCACATTCCATATCTCAAATGCCATAAACACCACCTCCATTCTTGCCAAGTACCGAAATTTTCGGCCTTCAATCACTATCTGACAACTACCGGTTTAGTCGAGGAAATCAACAATTATGACATGGTCCTAACCATTTGTGTGGTGGACAATACCACCATGCGCCGTTTCTTAACCAAGTTCTGTCCCTCAACCAACACTCACGCACATCCTATCATTCCATGTTCTCAAACCTACTTTGACAGTAAGATCCTCTGCGATCTTTCCTATTCAAAAGATCAATCACATCCCTTTTTTGGTGACATCAACCACCACGTCTTTGGATATCCAACGTTTGTCCACATTACCGATCTCCAAGTGGGGAAAGTTGTCAAATTTTCAGTGACGGACGAAAAGAACAAAGAAACAATGGCTTATTTGATGAATGATGTAAAGAGTATACCATATAACATTTCAGTAGTCCAAATCAGTGGTATTCTGGCAAAACCAAGAGCAACACCGGAATTTCACGATATTCAGACTACTGTCATGAACTTGTTTTGCGAGACCTTCTGGGATAAACTATCAGGAACACTGGCAGAGAAAATCTACAGGGACAATGTAAACAGTGGTTTGACTGTTTTCTGCCCAAGAGACGACTCATTCATAAAGTTTCTTCCGAGATTCGAGAAGTTGTCGAAAAATGACAAGAATTCCCTGCGTCTGTTTCAGCAATGCCAGTATACATGTCTTTTTACAGGATGAGGGAGGCAAATGGCAAATATGAGACGTTGGCGACTGAGCGACATAACCAATATGGTCTTGTTCTTGAGAATGATCGACATAAACGATTGCAGGGACATTGCTTGATGATCAGCCCATGGCTATTTATTCTGTTGATAACGTTTTGTTACCTCAAGAATTGTTTAAGGCTTGATTAGAGGCAAGATTTTACTGTTGCACAACTTTTTCTTATGTTTTCATTTTCTTTCTGCTTGTGTTGAAGGGTTGCTAATAAGTAATAATTGAATAAATTGTCCTTTTCTCCCTCTAATATAGCATCAGGGTTGCATATGCATTACTCATTATACAGTCTCGAGTCTTTCTTTGAGTTACAAAATTCGGAGAAAGCCCGCTCGAGAGGGGCATATGCATTACTCCTTATACTCGTTATCAGAACATACCAGACGAAAAATACTCGGAAACAAGACTGTAGCAAACACGAGAAAGATCAAATTACTAAACAGAACTTTTTATTCAACTGATATTACTTATCGAGTTCATAGTATGATATTAAACTGACACTCACAGGAACAACATTTCTTGTACAATAAAAGAGAAACAAACTAATGGTAATACTAGGTAACAAATCTGACTAACAAAGAAAACAGTTCAGTTTAGTGAGGACTACAGTCCGCCACCACTGCTTAGAGACCACCACGAAGACGGAGGACAAGATGGAGGGTTGATTCCTTCTGAATATTATAGTCAGCCAAAGTGCGCCCATCCTCCAACTGCTTCCCTGCAAAGATCAACCTCTGCTGATCCGGGGGAATGCCCTCTTTGTCTTGTATCTTTGTCTTCACATTATCAATTGTATCCGAGCTCTCGACTTCCAGAGTGATGGTCTTCCCAGTCAATGTCTTGACAAAGATCTGCATCCCACCCCTTAGACGGAGCACCAAATGAAGAGTCGACTCCTTCTGGATGTTGTAATCAGCAAGGGTACGCCCGTCTTCCAATTGTTTTCCAGCAAAGATCAATCTCTGCTGATCTGGGGGAATACCTTCTTTGTCCTGGATCTTCGTCTTGACATTGTCAATAGTGTCCGAAGTCTCCACCTCCAAAGTGATGGTCTTCCCGGTCAATGTCTTGACAAATATCTGCATACCACCCCTGAGACGGAGCACCAAATGAAGAGTGGACTCCTTCTGGATGTTGTAATCAGCTAGGGTACGCCCGTCTTCCAATTGTTTTCCAGCAAAGATCAACCTCTGCTGATCTGGGGGAATCCCTTCTTTGTCCTGGATCTTTGTCTTGACATTATCGATAGTGTCCGAACTCTCAACCTCCAAAGTGATGGTCTTCCCTGTCAAAGTCTTGACGAAAATCTGCATGCCACCACGCAGACGAAGGACTAAGTGCAGAGTGGACTCTTTCTGGATATTGTAATCGGCCAAAGTACGGCCGTCTTCCAATTGTTTCCCAGCAAAGATCAATCTCTGCTGATCTGGGGGAATCCCCTCTTTGTCCTGGATCTTTGTCTTGACATTGTCAATAGTGTCTGAACTCTCAACCTCCAGTGTGATAGTTTTCCCTGTCAAAGTCTTGACAAAAATCTGCATACCACCCCTCAAACGGAGCACAAGGTGGAGAGTCGACTCTTTCTGAATGTTATAGTCAGCCAAAGTACGGCCGTCTTCCAACTGCTTACCAGCAAAGATCAACCTCTGCTGATCTGGGGGGATCCCTTCCTTATCCTGAATTTTTGTCTTCACATTGTCAATCGTGTCTGAACTCTCCACCTCCAGAGTGATGGTCTTCCCGGTCAAAGTCTTAACAAATATCTGCATACCACCACGCAGACGAAGGACCAAGTGAAGAGTTGACTCTTTCTGGATGTTGTAATCGGCCAAAGTACGACCATCCTCGAGCTGCTTTCCAGCAAAGATCAATCTTTGCTGGTCTGGTGGAATACCCTCCTTATCCTGAATCTTTGTCTTGACGTTATCAATGGTGTCAGAACTTTCAACCTCCAAAGTGATCGTCTTTCCGGTCAAAGTCTTAACAAATATCTGCATACCACCACGCAGACGAAGCACCAAGTGAAGAGTCGACTCTTTCTGGATATTATAGTCAGCGAGTGTACGACCGTCCTCTAGCTGCTTTCCTGCAAAGATAAGTCTTTGTTGGTCTGGAGGAATACCCTCCTTATCCTGAATCTTAGTTTTGACATTATCAATGGTGTCGGAACTCTCGACATCGAGAGTAATTGTCTTGCCAGTCAAAGTCTTAACAAAAATTTGCATCACCTACGCAAATATCACATTCATTTGTTTATTATTTTCATCAAAGGTAAACAAATAATCGAGGCAGAAAGATACTCTATTTGAGTAGATCATCAAATTAACCTAAATCTAAGATCAACAACAGCATAAACCCTAACAATATGTAATTCAGCATGTTAATCACTACTTCTTGACAACTACAGCAAGAAGCGAAACCCTAAATTGTAACAAAAAAAGATAGTGATTTGATAATTAACATATGATTAGGGTTGAATTAAGCAATTAAGTAGGGTTTCATGCTAAATTGAAACAGATGATTGAATCGCAAAGATTATTGGACTCGAATATCATAAACAATCATCAAATCAAAATTAAAACTTGATATTAAAAAGCGACGAAAAAATTAAATTGGAAAAGAAAGAGAGGGAGAAGATAATTACCATTATAAAAGAGGATTGAAGAGAAACGAGAGTAGATGAATTATAAAATTAGGGTTTATTATTGAAGAGCAATTGGGGAAGAACAATTGAATTGAAGAAAAAGGAGGAGGCGGGTATATATACGGATTGGTGGACCGACTTAATGGTGAATTTTCTACTCGTATTATTAGGTTTAGGAAATAGAATCGAATATCAATCGTATTTAATTTTATTTAATAATTCATATAAAGATAATTAATTAGTATTTCTTTTAGGTGTAGTTAATTGAAATAATAATAAATAAATACAGTTTTATAATAAAAAACTAGTTTTAATCCCGTGCAAAAAAAATGCACGGGATACTTTTAAATCCGAAATAATCCACCTTCATATTTTTTCTTTCTTCTAAGTATTCTGTTTTTCATTAAGTAATTTTTTTCTAATGATCTGACTCATTTAGTTTTCGTTACAATATTTTATTTTTTACCTATTATTATTTATTGCATAAATTTTCTTTTGGACAAATGTGCACAACTTTCAGAATTTTAAAATTGTTTTTAAAAATTGTATGGGTTATCACAATTTTTTTTTTATTATTTGTACTTTTTAGATGTTCATTTAATTTTTGTATGTTGATGTTGTAATGTAGGATTTCATATTAGATTCATTAAAGCAAAATTATTGAAATGTAATTATACTAAGAAAAGATGGTGAAAGAATGAAAGAGAAAGAGTAATTATTTAACAAAATTATGAAAGAGAGTAATTAATTATGAAGTAAGAATGTGGGGGGTCCCACCTAGTTCAAATTTGTTTAATACTTGAAAATGAGTGACCAATGGGAAGAGAGGAAATGTTTCCTCTTTAGTATATAGTAGATTGTTTAAAACGGTGTATGGTATTATATGGAGTAATACTTTATTTTTTTCATAATAGCTAAGGATATAGGAGTATATGATAGGAGTATACTTAGTTGAGATAAATTTGTTCAATTAGTCTTGCTTGTAAGTGGAAGGACAAGTGGTAAATTAATGGTTTCCCACTTGCAAGTTTGTGAGAGGGATTTGTGACGGATAGTGACCGTCCCAAATGAGAATTTGTGAAATTTGTTTTAAGACCTTCATGTTAGATCATCTAGACATACTAAGTTTGTTTTCGAAGTTTTGCTAGTGTAAAAAGTTATTTTAAAATCGAGTTTACGCAAAGTATGCTTTAATGCCGGTTGGGTTGGAGAATCGATTGTCGTTTGACCTAGGGCCGGACTGCCGGGTTAATATTGGTTCATTAGTATTATCATGAATTCATCAAGTCTTTAACTGTGATTAAGGAAACATCTTAGTCTACTATGGAAGTGAATGTTTCACCTAACAGAAATTGAAAATAGAACAATCTAACGAACCTTAGAAGATTTGTTTTCAAAATTTCACTATTTCAGTTGTACAGAACAAAGTAGTCCGACATAAAAGTTATACACATACAACGATTTACTATTTCAGCTAAATGTGGTCTCATTTACGGATAGGATTTAATGTTTTAGCTTAATGTAAATTTAGTAACGCAGTAAACTTCAAATGCATGGTAATAGAGTTGTCGGATAATATTTGTTGGCGATAATTTTCAGATTTCTTGAAAACAATCCAATTCTTTCTCGTAAGGAAAAAAACAAAATTTCAAGACACCGGCGATATTATACAAGACTAGAAAACTCTAAATACACCCAATATTCTATGTCAACTTGCACCAACGCGGAACAACAATAACATTACCTTTTGTTTTATCTTAAGAGTAAGTTTTCATATTTATTGGAAATTTCACCATCCCTTGGACAACTTTTGAGAATTGGTTAGGATGTACAATCCCGTTGTACATTAGTACCTCGTGTACTTGAGATTTTTTCAGGACAATCGATTCACATGAAAACGGTACTAGAAGATCCCAGCTTCAGTTTTTCATGGTTTGTTCATGGTTGTAGGAATGGATGGGTTCAAATCTCTAGTGTTCATATAAAAGTAAGCCGGTTTGTTATCAAAGGCGGATGGCACCGAAACTGGTGTAAAGCCAGCATATTCCTCGTCCAACTTTGTAAGACACATATCAGAAATGTGCTTGGCAAGACCGGATCTCTGGGACGGTTGAGCTGCAAATTCGTCAATCGGCATCCACTGCAGCGAAAAAAGGGAATAATTGGCTGTTGAGAAACATTCGGTAACTATCTAAAAACATTCATGATAAAATAATATATTGGCTGACGCCACAGCTAGCAGCTAGAGTCCAGTAGAATTCAAAGACATGCCAGTTTGATCAAACGACAACCAGGGCTTCCGCAAACTGCGGGGTAATGGTGTCGGATGCACGCAACCTGATCCTTGTGTAAGCACTACAAATACATTGTTTTTGAATTCAAAACAAAATGAAAATTGCGTCGAGGCATTGATCACAATAAAAAAAGCCGTGTTGCCAATTTAGCACGTCATTTTTGCTCAATTTCATCAAAATCCAAAATTTGAAGTATGAAAACTCAGTGACTCCAAAATCATGAAACAAAAAACTTAACTTTGAACCATTTAAATCATCTCTGTGGCCCTTTCTGCTACCAAAAATCTCATTTGTACTCATAATCATGTGACAAACTATGTAAACAGAGGTTAGGTATCTAAAATTTGTACCTGGGCTGCCGCGATTTCGGAATCCTGCTTCTGAATATTGAAAGATAGAGGGTGCAAAAAACACAAGAAGAATAAATCCGACTTGTCATTGAATGACTTGTGGGTTTGCCTGCGAAGATAATCATACATCCGAAACTTGGTGATCAGATTCAACAATAATCTAACTCTATCTCAAGTTTCAGTTGTACAAGAATAAAAGCATATTCCAAATAAAATACTCTAAGCAATTCGGATTAAGGTAATGAAAAATGCACTACATGCCAAACATGGTTTTCGACCAGAAGCTAATCAAACTCTGGATGTTTGCAGAAACATATTCAGTAAGGGTTTATTCGTGTTTTCCTCGTGATACGAAAGAGGCAGAAGTCAAATGCTTCTTCAACGACACTCAAACATCAAGCATGAAGCTAGATACCAAAATTCAAAAGCCTGAAACATAGTAACGATGAAAGAAGGTATAAACATTACCTGAATGCCACAACCTCGACAAATTCTGCATCAATCTGAAGCGTTACACATGTATTAGCAAAATTTAGTGTCTTTTCGTTGCTTTAAATACAATGAATTCCTTTACAGTTGGCAAAAAAAAATTTTTGGAATGAATTTAATTCAGATAGCACTTACTCCTGTTTCTTCTTTAACTTCTCTTACTGCTGCCACACATATATCCTCTCCCTGAATGTTCATCAATCCAACAGATATTAATAACATGCTTTATACGACATAGAATTTAGCGACATAAAGACCCTTAGCACTTTACCTCGTCAACAACACCAGTAGGGACTTTCCAGATACCTGTTCCTCGTAACCTGCCACTATTTTCTTGTACTACAAGCAGCTGAAAAAAAGAAAAGATATACTTTTAGGCCACATAGTACGACACTCAAGTCCACAGTGAGCGTAAAATTTAAGGGCTTCTTTATTCAAGCTCAGTTTAGAGATAACACCACGCCGTGACAGAGTTAACAAGAAGGTTACCGACACTCAAGTCCATAGATTGGCCGCCACGACAGAGTTAACAAGAAGGTTACCGACTTAACACGACCACATATATAACGAAACGGCCGAGATCAGGTTATAATGATGGAATCCAAGATCAGGTCTCAATTCAACATTAATAACCATGTTTGATGCTGCTATATCATAAAACCTTGCATAGTGAAAGGAAATAAAACAGAACCAGGGAAAGGGGCAGTGATGAAAAACAGGTATAAAAACATGTACCTCTCGTTTCTCCGTTAAGACAATAGCACCAATTCCAACACGATGTGAGGCGTTTGCAGGGATAGTACAAAGAGTTTCAGGAATCCAGTAAACTAGCATTAAATAATCACGCTCTGCATGATGGTACCAAAATCCCTCCTATCATCAATATAACAGAATTAACAAAACAAATCTACAAGTCAAACAATATATTGATCTGAATTCAGAACTATCCTTCATAAACTTTGAAGATTGATATAACATCTAGAACTAGGTGATTTTAGTCTAGTTCTTATTCTGTAACCAGTAATTTACCTTGACCGCAATTTCAATAAGGTGTGCGAGTCCAATAGGCAACTTTATCCACACACCTTTCTTTCCCTGCCAATGTATAACACAAATACATATAAGCAACAGAAGTAATACTACTTGAAAATATAGCACAAGAGCGACTTCTTTTCCTCGGAAAATGGATGAAATCAAACTACCTCTTGCTTCCATCGGGACATAGAGGCTGTAAGTGCATCGAAAAAGAAATTAGAGTCCATAGTCTCCTTCAATTCTACAATGACACCTCCAAAGTCGTCATTGGCAGCAGGAAGGACCGGGATACTATTCTCCGTACCCATCTGAGCTGCAAAGGGGAAGGGTCAAAACTCTCGGACAGATCAAAAGGATTTGGCATGGCTATGAAAGGTTAGCCAGTTGGGTTGAAAGGTTAAGGAGAGAAGGGGGATAAAGGCTCCTATTCTCCGAACAAGTCGATTTTAAATCTCTCGAACATGGAAAAAAGTTGAAAGAAAAAATTTCACTACATTAATCCAAGTCCTCCCTCAAGTCAACTATAGAAAGTATTTCAATCGGACTTTTGACCAAGGACACTGCTGAAAGTAATTCTAGTATACAATTCAACCAATTAAGCCCTGAATTCCCAGCTGATGTTAGGCCATGAGGCCAATCATCAGATTGCATTTACTCCCTCCGACTCAACAGGAAGTTTACACTTTTATCAAAGTAAACAATATGTCGAGTCAGAGTGTGTAATTCAGTATTAGTGTATCAAATCAAAAATCCGAAACCACGAGATTTTCAGGCACTTTTTGACAGGTCCAACTCCCTCTCAGCATAATCAATTTTCCTATCTATGTTAGACAACAACCAAAAAGTGTCACGTTTGATGTTTGTTTTAATATTACAACCAAATAGTGGAGTACTAGGTAGCACCAAAACGGACACGGACACGGACACGGACACGACACGGACACGTGATACGCCATCTCGTGAAATTTAGGACACGGGACACGGCATTTAAATTTAATAAAATATATATTTTATAGTTATAAATAACGTACAATTTTATTTTTGTATTAGTATTTGATATTAAATGTAAATAATTTAGGGTAAAACTTGACTTTAACTATAATTTATTCTCATTTCTCACCCAAACTCATCTTCTAATCAATTTTTCCACCCAAACCCATCTTCTGATCAACCTCTTCTAGTCTTTTAATCTCACATTCCTTGTTTGTAGGTGTCCGTGTGTCCGTGTGTCCGACACGGTGTCCGACACGGGACGGCTGATTACGAGAAGTGTCCGTGCTACCTAGGTGGAGTATATCTTTTACTTGCTCCGTCCCACAATTATCGTCTTACTTTTTAAAATATGTGAAAGCATAGAGCAAATGTTGGGAAATAAGAAACAAAGAAGATATACAGGAACAGAAAATAGTGTTTGTGGTCAACACTGAAAATATGACTTTTAGCCGGAATTGACTGTTGGTATTAGGCACAAAATAAAATAAAAAGGTGGTAGCATTTCATTTTCAAGCACCTTCAGCGAATTCAGCCAATTTTCCGTCAACTTCAGCCTAAGAAGTAAGAACCCCAACAAAAGAAAGGCGGAGTGTCCACAACAATCGATCACAGGTCGAAATTAATGCTCAATTCAATCGAATGTGTTGATCACTCAAACAATGTACTCATATCAACATAAATTACCCTTGTTCCATCGCAATTCTTACTAATATGAACTAAAAAACCACTGGTAAAATTACACAAGAAAAAGAATTCCACTTTGGCCAAGTAAAATTAGCTAATTTTTACCCAAACCCCATCTTCATTGTACACTTCCCGATAGTGGTGGAGCGAGGGGGTAGCAGGGGAGCTGGCTCCACTGGAAAATGAAATTTCAAAAAATTTAGTTAAATTTTTGAATTCTTTTTAGTTTCCCTAAAGGCATTACTCGTTTGCCTCCGCTGAAATTTCGAACTTTAGATTGTTTCCCTAACAGCATTACTCGTTTGCCCCACTGCACTCCTAACCTGACTTCATTTGTTAAAAGCAGATTGTTTGTCCGGGTTAAATGAGGCACTAGACCAATACATTATAAAGAAGATTTGAACTTACGACCTCTTATCCCAAGTCCCAAGTAACTCTATCTCAATCTCAATCACTAAGCTAAGTCATGGTAGGGAGTTGCGTTCGAGCTCCTGGGAATGCAACAGTGTTAAAACTTAAAATTTATAAGGGAAAACTTTACCGCCCTAGAGGTTCTACCTGCCTCGAATCCGGACTAACCCGGATGGTCTACACCCAAAGAAAACTAAACATTTTCAGCCATTAAAAAACAGATTGTGGTATCAAACGACAACTAATTGAACACGCTATTAATTAATAAAAAAAGGCGGTCACCTAACGCATTAACAACGAGAAAATATTCAACAATTCAACATGGCTATTAATAAATCATACCCCGTCAATCCGTCATTTGTTTACTTTGATTAAAATACGCCCACAAATAATAATAATGGAGAGTAATCATCAATCATCCTTCTACGTTCTAAGTCTTAGCCTTTATTACTGATAAATAACTATATTAAAACGGTTTTTCTATCTTGTGTCTGGTGAAACATTTGTAATACTGTCTTAAGGGAAAAGGGTAATTTTGATACTCGCAAGAATTTAAACCAGGTCGTGAGCATCAACTCTCTGACTTTCATAACGTTGCCATAGTTGACAGCATTAACATTTGTAATACTGTAATAGTATGTATGTATGGCTAGTGGAGTAGTGGGAATTAGGCACATGACAGAAAGACCGATATTTAAAACGAGATAGAATAATACGTAAATAACAAAGTACGTCTTAGTTATCAGTTTGTTTACCTTTCATAAGAGTGAAAAAAAATGTCATAAAATGATTGAGACGAAAGAAGTACCTGAGATACGGAGTACGAAACCCGGAAAAGGAATAATGAAACAGTGAATAAAAGTGATTAGAGAGATAGAGTGAAGAATAAAGAGAGTTAAATTCAAAGCATATTTGTATGGATTGATACGATGATTGTTATATAGATAGAAAAATTAGTGGGGGTTGAGCTTTGAAGTGGGGTAGGGGCCATGCAACGAAGATAATCGATTTGTCATGAAACTGAATGGATCTCGTAAAGTTTAGAACTTAATTTCAAATTAATTAGAATAGAATGAGACAAGGGAAAGAAATATTAATTATAAATTTGAATTGATCCAATCCCATTGTTCAAAAAACTTTCTTTCATAAACCCAAAATTAAGACTCGATAGATCAAATTGGTTTGTGTGTAGTGGTCCGTGGAGCGTGGAAATGCCTCAAAGTGTTGCAACAGCAACGAATTGAGAGGTTTCGGGTTCGATTCCCTATACGGGAATGATGCGGTTACCTGATAATTAGATTTAACAAAATTTACCTGGTCCAATAACCCGACCGACGACCGTGATACTTGAATTGAGGACTCTGCTTGACCCGTAACCCGAAATGCCCTCACTCAATATGAACCGACCTGAGTGTGTTGTGCATACTGACCCTTATTTGACAATAATAACCTATAAATGAGCTGTAATAACCTATAAATGAGCTGAACCCAAAATGATTCGATCAACCCGAGAAATTCCACCCAACCGATCATGTTGATCCGTTTATCAGGTTTATTTCTGCTAACCCAAAACAAACAACTTAAAAAGATTATAACGGTCGGACTAGAGTATACTCGAATTCTAATGCATGATCAAAACTACCTCATTCAAAATTAGTACGCCTAAAATAAAATGATAATCAACTCATTTTAAAAGTTACCCAACACAAAAAAAAATTATTTCACATGCCTAGATTTATTTATTCTAATTAACAAGACATATCTGCAATCGCTATCTTTTTATCATTGGAATTCTGGTAAATAATAATCCCTCCTACATACATAATTAATAGACTCTAAACCACATTTATCTCATGCAGTGGCGGAGCCAGGATTTGAATTTAGGGGGGGCGAAAATTTTTAGGGGGGCGAACGACTATATTCATAAGGTACTTTTAAAAAATTTCGCTAAAAACTTCGAAAATTTCAACCGTCAGGGAGGGCGACTGCCCCTGCTAGCCCTCCCCTAGCTTTACCACTGATCTCATGCATAATTGCTCTTAATCTCTAATAAAAAGGTAGTGATAAATTCACTATCATAATTACTAATGCCATATCATTAGCTTATATTTGAGTTACGTTAGTAAAAACGGTATGATTTATCACTACCCTATTAAAATGGTTGAGATAACACCACTTAAAAATTCCTTCTACCATGTTAATGCGAGATTTTAAAGTAACATTATCAATGCCTTACAAAACTATATCCGAAACTTACATATTATGGGTTCATGTTTTAGCCCATCGACTATGGGTCGCGTCTATGCTCATAGCCAAACATGTTTATTTGAGGCAGTCATTGAGTAATGCTATTCAGCCGGTCTCACTTTAGACGAACAGTTCCGTCTGGGCCTTGAAATTTTAGACGGATTATTTGTGACCATTTTATATTCAGATGTAAATGTTAATAAATGACCATTTATAATCTCAGTAGGTCTTGCTTGCGACGGATCGGATCTTGCGACGGATATTTTGTGTGAGGAAATGGGTAGAGGGGACAAGGTGGGCACCCCCCATGTGCTTCTCCACTCACCCTTGATGAGTATTTTGTGAGAGAATATGATATCCGTCTTAAGCTTGCGACGGATAGTGTCCGTCACAAATGAGAATTTGTGTTATAATCTATCTATTCAGTCTTTAATGCATTGTTGAATGATTGGTTTACCAAGGGTGGATATGCAGAGTTAAGTGGATGATGATGTGAGTAAAAAAGTTACTCGTATAATTTAATCCAAGTAGGCCTACTAGGTTACTAATTAGGAATAGTGGGTCGGTTTGATTTGGTAATTACGGTCAGTAAAACCCCGTGACGTAATCTGGAGATTGGGTACAGGTGGATTAGAGTCACGCATGCGTGTCTGTAAGTTGTCAGCTGTTTACAGACAGCATTGCTGACAGGATTACCTTCACAATACTGCCCTCTTCTTACACTCGTACCGTTGCTTGTATACTTGGGTGATTGAATCTCCCTTTTTAATTCACAAATTTTCGTTTGTGATGGGACGATATGTCGTAAGTTTAAAACGGATTAAACATCTTTTATAAAGAGCAAGTGAGGGAGTGGGGGGCAAAATCGCAAATGGAACCTCACTTGCTCTTTGTGAAGGGGCTTGACTCGTCTTAAACTTAAGACCATTCGCCCCGTCCTAAAGGAGAGTTGCTGTTTTTGATGTGGGTTAGTCTTTCTTTAGCCAGATTACGGAAAAATTCGTCTTAGAAGTAAAACGAAGTTAAGTATATTTTAACTTGTGTATATAAGACAACACAAGTTCTCATTTACGATTGACGCATCTGTCTTAACTTTAAGACGAGTGTTAAGAACTCCCTCCGTCCCGGTCAATTGTTATCCTAATCTTTTTTGGGGTATTAGAAATGTTTTCTATGAGTAATATAACCCCTTAATGAGACTATTATTCACTTGTCATCCACTAAGGAGTCGTTTGGTTGATACGGGAAGTGCAAATTAAAGTGAAGTAGAAAATCATGGTAAATAAATTCCCTTCTCTAATTCATTGGAAATCCTAAAAACTATTCACAAATTCTCATTTAAGACGGGGTATCCGTCTTAACTCTTAAGCTTAAGACGGATACCATATTCTCTCACAAAATACCCATCAAGGGTGAGTGGAGAAGCACATGGGGGGTGCCCACCTTGTCCCCTCTACCCATTTCCTCTCACAAAATACCCGTCGCAAGATCCGACACGTCACAAGCAAGACCTACTGAAAACTATTTGGGAACATCAACTTAACAAGAAAAATGATTATACATCGGAGGTACTACCTCAGACTAGTATAAATTTGAGTTTTTGTGCATTTTTTTCGAGCTTTTTAAAGTTTATAAACTACATTTTAAATCTTATATGTGATGTTTTTTGAGTTTTACTGTAATTTTGTTTAGCTTAATATTGAAATTAATGAACTCAAAAACTTTATAGTAAAATTCATAATTTTTAATACTAAACTCAAAAACTTTACTGGAAAGCTCAAAAACTATATTATCTGTGGTACATCAGATGTATAATCCACTTACTGCAACTTAACAAGGGAGGTGTTCGTAAGCAACTTCTTACGTAGTACATTTTTGTTGGACATCAGTTCCATAGGAAGTTCCACTTCCCCCATTCTTGCAAATTTCTTGCAAAATAACAACTTTTATTTTTACAATTCATGGGAATTTATACTTCCCATGATTATACAGGAAATTGAGATAACTCCTAATTTCCTGGGAACTTTTTATGGGGATTAGATATAAGAATAATAAATATGCTTTCATAAATAGAGAAAAAAAAAAGGTTAAAAAAGATCAATAATTATACATGAAAGGATTAATAAATTGTACACATGGAAGCTTAAAAAGTAATGTCTAAAACACCAACTAAGAAAATAGTTTACTGCAAGTTCGAGCTCTTTTAAATTATCACGTATTCTCAAACCTTTTGATAATGCTTGTTGTTCAATTGTGTCTTTCCTCTATTTATAGTTTAAGATTCGCTATTTGAATTTTTGTTACTCGCCAAAATGGCAATGACAACTTTTTTCTTATACATTTGTCTCGACTCTTAATAAATCACTAGTTTTAAGCCCGTGCAAAATTGCACGGGTATGTAATTAAATTTTATTATAATAAAATAATAATTAAGTGTTGCACCAAACAAACCTTTTAAATTATAGTAATATTAGCAAATTTGTAATTTACATTCAATACAAAAATATAATAAAGATAAAATAATAATAATAAAGTTATACTCCCTCGTCCCGGTCATTTGTTTACCTTTTCTTTTGGCGCAATTATTAAGAAAATTGTAGGGGACCTCTTGTGGACGTGTTTGGTGGATGACATGTGGACAATAGTCCCATTGGGTGATCTAAATACTCATAGGTTACCATCCAAATATAGAAAGGTAAACAAATGAATGAGACACCCTAAAATATAAATGGTAAACAAATGACTGAGACGGAGGAAGTACAATATACAATTATGAGTAAAATATATTATAAATTCTAAATAGTTTATCTATACATAACATTATATGTTTTTTTTTATATCAAAAACTTCACTTTCTTTTTTGTTTGTGACCCTTGGACTTGTGCCAGTAATCATCAGATCATATTCTCGATAATATGGTAAGTATCATGGCTTTTTGTAGGTGAACTATATAGACTCACACTTTTTTCATTGATTACTAAAGTTATCACATAAAGTTTAATGAAAATGTAAAATGTTGAAAAAGGTACATGAGTAAAAAATGTTCTAAAGATGTAACCCTATTTAGATATATACAGGGTAATAATTAAAAATGAATTAGTAATGTTGAATATTGAATATTGAAGAAATTCATTAAAATAAAAGTAGCACGCACGATCATTATATATAAAAGATTATTATAATCACTCACATTCACTCTATCTCGACTAACTATTAAATGATAGATAAATTACTATATTAAACCCGTATTATACTTCCCTTGTCTCAATCTTATGTCATTTTATTATATCTTTTTTATTCTTTCCTAGAAATATTTTAATCAAAAATTTACAAAATAATGAGACGGATGAAATATAAACTAATCACTCGTAAATAAACCCAATAATCCGTATCGGATTACTTGTAATAGGTGAATGAGTCCAAACAATTTTGAATGACTCGTAAATTGATACCAAAAGCAAAACCCATTCAAACATAAGGCGCACAAATTCTCATTTAAGACAGATACTATTCGTGTTAAGTTTAAGACGAATAAATATTTCTAACATTCGATTTTAATTATTTTAATTATTTTAATTATTTTTAATTATTTTTAATTATTTTTAATTATTTCTAACATAAGGCGCACAATCGTTTATTCACATGATTATTTTAATTATTTTTCTTTAAAAAAACTAAACCCTCTAGTTTTGAACTATTTTTTCTTCAATGTAGTCCAATATCTAAATCATTAGTCAATTTTAAATTAAGAATTACATAAGAGTTGGTATTATGTTAATATTTTGATTGCCTAAATCACGATTCGATGAACATGTTACTGTATTGATAACACAAATTCATGAGGTTCAAAATAATATTTGCCCAAAATTTTAGTAACTGTAAGAATATTTATATTGTTAAGAATAATGTCTATGATGTTCTTTTTCCGTTGGAGTTTATGTCTCACCACAAATTTAAGATTTATTTTTTATGAGACGGTGACGCTTTTTTTATTACTCTTTTTTATTTTTTTTGCAACTGACCACTTAAATAAATTTTCTATAAAATTACGGAGATATGACAAAAAAAAATTAAAGAATAGTCACATATAAATGGCTATCTAAATAAATGAAGTATATATTTTCTATGATAATGAAAAATGGTCCCACCAAAAACCCCACATATTTCAAACAACTTGCAAAAAGAAAAAGGTTGAGCGATGACGTGGGTTAAGGAGAAAGCTTGAAATGTTTCTATTTTAATAAAAGTAAGATAAAAGTAAGATTCCTTTTGATAGTTTGTTATATGTTTTCAATAAGTGAATCACCCTGCCCCGCAACTCATATTAACACAAACCTAAGTTATAATTTGACATCAACCAAATTTGTATAAGATCAAAAGTAGTCAAACACAAAAAAGACTTCAACCAAATCAAACTTAGATAAGAATTACTTGTATCTAATTTAGAGTTTATGTGATTTATAAGGAGTTTTTGGATGAATATAATTGAATTCTAAGTTTAGTTTTCCTTATTTGTCGTGTTATCATCACTTGAGTAATTGTAATAACATTTTTACTTTAATGTCTTAATATGGAGCTGATTTGTTGATCACAAATTCTCATTTGTGACGGACCGACCCGTCGCAAGCTTGCGACGGGTCAATTCCCTCTCACAAAGTGCAAATGGGGGTGCAAGTGGGTGGGAAATGGAGCCCCCCACTTGCACCCCCACTTGCACTTTGTGAGAAAAAATTGACCCGTCTTAAGCTTGCGACGGGTCGCTCCGTCGCAAGCAAGACTTATTGTTTGTTGATATGTTGAAATTCCACTAATTAATTTCACTTTGCCAATGTGATTGTTGGATATAGCCATATAGGTGATCTAGAGGGATGAATAATTTCCATTACATTTTCACTCCATTACCTTTTATTCCGTGTAATACATTAATATAAAATCATTATCCTCTATACACCTCATCAAAGCACTTGACTGTTAGATCGTCCCGGAATAAAATCTGGACCATTTAGAAGTAATGGAAGGTAATGGAGATGATCTTTTTCGGTGACCAAGGTGTTTGACAATGGTATAGTGGTTTAGGTTCAAATGCCGATATTAAATAGGTAAAGTCAAGAAATATGGTATTTATGACTTGCAAATTGCAATCACCACTACAACCTAAGCAATACAGTGATTCCCAAAAGAATAATCCTCACTAGACAAAACAATCACAAATTCTTATTTCAGACGGAGGTATCCGTCTTAAGCTTAAGACGGATACCATATTCTCTCACAAAATACTCATCAAGCGTGAGTGGAGAGCACATGGGGGGAGCCCACCTTGTCCCCTCTACCCATTTCCTTTCACAAAATACCCGTTGTAAGATCCGACCCGTTTTAAGCAAGACCTAATGCAAAACAATATAGAACTAACTACAATAGCAATATAATCATAAATTCATAATCAAATTAATCCTATTTTCTTTTTATAATTATGGCAATTTTAAAATTTTAATTGGACACCAAAAACAAAATTTTTTGTGTCTAGTAGATCTCGCAAATAGCACGCTCATTGTCCACGCTGGTTCAAGGCCCGAAAAAAAAGGGCTCGATCGGCCAAGCCTATTGAAAAAAATTGGACTATATTTAATTACAAGCCGAGTTCAGGCCCATATATCTCTAGCTTGACCCATGTAGCCCGCTACCCTATAAATGGGTCGGTTCAAGACTTAGTCAAAGGACCCCATCCCATATCCCAGGCCGGCCCTAACCTGGCCTAGTGGCATGTGACTAGCTAGGTATTGCTTATTGTAGTATTGTTTACAAGGAGTGATAATGAGACAGACAGATCGTGAATAACTCGAACTCGGCTCGGTCAAAACCTAGCTCGTGGGAGTTCGACTCGGGCTAAGGCTTGCTCAAGAGCTTAGCTTAACGAGTCAAACCGAGCTAGCGTGGATGCAACTCGGAAAGCCCGCGAGCAGTTCGAACTTGTGTGAATTGATAAGATGTTGCTCATATTTCATATATAATATATAAAATCATGATTATATCTTTGTATCATATATATCAAATATGTCATTGATTTGCCGAATACTTTTATAAATAACCTTTGAGCTTTATTATTGAAAATATCAAAAGAAAAAAAAAATGATTTTTTTTTTTGACAATTATATATAAACTCGAGTTTGGCTCGTTTTCGTGTTAAATTTCGCAAGTTTGATGATGAACGCATTTTTTTCCAAGTTCGAGTAAGTTCAACATCGATTCAAACTTGAGTTTTACTTCATAACCACAAGTCAATTAAGTAAGTCCAAATTCAGGTTCGTCTCGACTCATTATCATCCCTAGTCCCATCAAATCCGGCATCACAATTCACAAATAAACCATGCAAAGATGCAAGACTATGTGTCTATGCAATTTGCATACATAAGTACGACCAATCAGGAACAATTAACAAACATGTAAATTTTTTCCTCAACGAAAATCCAATTTTTATTTATTTTTTGACAATTTTAACCACGTCTCACCTCCATATTTTACCCCACTATATCCATCTTCTTTTACTTTGACCATAACACCCTAAAAACTAACCACCTTAACCGTTACTTACCCTTATTATATAAACACTACCTTTACATTATTTCTTTGCTCTTCATTCATACTTATTCTCTCAATAATCACTCATAGAAGAATATACTAACAAAAATGGCATCATATTTAACAACCAAAGATTGCAAAATCCTTTTAATATTCACTTTTCTCTTCATTTCATTTGCCATAATTCACGTCTCTTGTTTTGAGTACGTAGTAGGAGGTGACAGGGGCAAGGGTTGGATCAAACCCGATGGTAGCGAAACCGAGACTTATAATGAATGGGCTGAGCAACATAGGTTCCACATTGGTGACACTATACGTAAGTCTTCTTTTTCTTTAACAAAAATGCGTTTGTATGTAAAACCGTCTTACAAAAGTCACGATGTTGTGTATGTTGATAGGTTTTAAGTACAGCAAGGATTCAGTTCTGGAAGTTAACAGTGAGGATTATGGAAACTGTAATGTGACCGAACCCGTCTCCAAATTTGAAGACGAGAGCATGGTTTTCGAGTTTGATCGGTCAGGTTTCTTCTACTTCATAAGTGGGAAGCCAGGACACTGTGAAGCAGGACAGAAAATGATCATCAGAGTCATGGTGCAGTCAGGTGTTCAACATCCAGAAGCAAGGTCTCCTTCGCCTTCACCTTCACCATTCGCCCACGGACCCGATATGTCACGTGACGGTGGGGATGGTTCGGTTATCGACTCATGGGGTCCAAGTCCGGGTCCAGTTAACTCTACTGTCAAGCTGTCTGTCTCCTCTTATTTAATGACTTTATTCATGGGTGTGGTGATTGTTCTGTATTTGTTTTAGTTTTCTAGATTAAAATGATCACTAATTAGTAGTTTAGATTGATTTTTCTTTTCAATGCACTTATATTTCCTATTTATTAGATCATAACTTGCTCTTATAGCAGTTAAGAGAATTTATTTTGAATTCTTTCGATTGTACTTCGGATTTGATTCAGCTAAGTTAGCAAAATTATCATTGTTCTTTGGTTTTTTTTTTTTTCAATCCTGAGCTGGTCATTTATATTTCCTCGATGTTATTGTAAGTCCGTCTCACACGAGAATTGATCGTAGGCTCATGCGATTTTGAAATTACTAAAACCTAAAAACACCAAGGTGAAATTAATAAAAATTTCAAAATGTCAAATATTCATATATACAACTCAAAAATCAAGCACCAGTTACACAATTTCTTTTCAATGTCAGAAAGAGAAAATATAACAGTGCAATAAGCCTGGTAGTCTTACCTCCTCATCCCTCAACTATGATTCTAGCGTTTCTAAGTAAAATATAGCAAAAAAAAAACTAAGAATTGATTGCTTTCATTTCTCTACTCGGCTCCGAATCGGAAGCGTAAAAAATCTTATCAAAATCACTCTTTTTCGATGTGTTCTTGTGAACAGCTGCCATTAACTTGCACATTTCGGGAATTTCTGAAGTAGTGTTGGTTTCGACTAACTTGGTTTTCCAATTGATTCCCACAGCCTCGGCCTGTTCTGTGAACAAGACCTTTGACAATGAAGAGCTGCAGATATCCTTGTAAATTTCGTAACCTGCAGCGCAAGTTTTCCCGCCTTCCAACAGTTTTGATAAAGGGTGTAGAACAGAGACTGAATTGTTGTTAGTTTCTAACCTTTGTTTCAAGGCCAGAAAGTCGGCGACAGTCTCTGTTTTGCTGAACTGAACAAATACTGATGTCTCGTCGAGGTTGTAAATGGAAGTAACTGAGTGTAAGCCAAACGCTTTACATATGCATTTTCTTATTTCGGCCGCCTTGAGTTCTGGTGGGAATCCCCAAATTAGAACAACGTTTTGATGCAAGATGTTTAGAAACTTTCTTCTAGAAGAACCAGCCGTAGGGAGTTCAGTTATATCACCAGTGCTTAGATTGATGACGTCACCACTATTCCACGTAAGATAAAGACGATTAACGTAGTTTTGAAGCTTGTCACTGATGGCCACATTTCCAGCAGGGAAATCCACTCCGAGATGAGCGCAAGATTGTGCAAAAACACACCCGGTCATGAATGCATCATAACCAGCTTCATGCCTTGCTCCCGAGTTCCAGTTGGATGATCTGCACGGTGAATTCCAGTAAACTCAAACATCAGAGGTATGTACATATTCACAAGGCAAAAAGTAATAGAACAACAAAATGCCTTAGTGCCTAAAACTGTCCCTTTCTTTGGCCAGTTAAGGGGAAGTGGGAAGTGGGAAGTGGAAAGTGGGCAGTGAGCTGTTTCCGGATAACCCACAATGAAAATTGACACGACAAAAAGCAATGCTAAGAAAAAAATCAAGCAGTACCTGTGATTGAAGTTTTGTGATTTGTGCGAATCTCTATAAATTATATGTAAGCTAAATATTAACAAATTCATAACAACAATTGTCCTCCCCTCCGCTTAAAGTTATCACAAAACATCTTTTTTCTTTTTTTTTCAAGGAATTTAAATTGCTTCTTTTAATTGTTCCAGGAAAAAGGCATGCCTCAAATATCGTAGTCAGGCTCCCAAAAGCTTTATATGTTGACAACTTGAACAGTGCATGTGTAACTGTAACAAACTAAAAACTATTAAGTGACTTATTACTACTCTTTAAAAAAATTCCAAAAATACATATACCGCAAAATGAAGGTCGCCTGTGTGACAAAAAACTAGAATAAAACGTTTTCATGTTCCTAAATATGGAGATATCCTTAAAAAGCACTCGTACAAAATTTTAAAATGATACCACACACTAAAGATCTAGTTGAATAACAAACCTCATGTCATCCACCTGCACCTCCACCTTCACACATTGATGTTCACTGACGTCAGATGGTGTTTTGGAGGCTATGTCAGGGCATATCATCGAGAATGCTGAAGCCAAAGAAGTACTCGCTTTCTTCATATGTAGTTGGAGGCCGCTGTCCGCATTCAAAAGTAATTTAGTGTCAATTATATGAGGAAAAGACTTGTGAAGGTCCGAAGCAAAATTTTGAACTGTTGATGGCAGAGGACCAAAGAATTTATGGGACACGTGAGCCATATCTGCACATTCATAAAAAACATCAGATGACATGAATCAAAATATAAAAAAAAGTCTTTGAAGAGATCAGCGAGAAAGACGTACCCAAGAAACAATTGTGACCAACAATTAGCTTCTTTTCAGCAGATAGAAGGTCAATAACCTGCCGGAATCCTACAGCCGCTTCTACTGCTCTAATTGCTTGTGAGTGAAGCCCATCCTTTACTTCCTTCTGCAGAGGAGAACAAGTGGAACGGTTATACATTTATAACGACAACAACATTACACTGGTGCCTCAATAAATAGTGTTCCATATAGATCTTACAAGGATTATTCGCCATCACTATATATTTCATCACCATTGACATAATTGTCAACGCCAATGAATAACATAATTTACAAATAAAAAATAAGTGCCCTCACAAAAGTAAGATGTGTCAGACTAATTGAAGGTCTATTCTCTTCACCTTATGTTCACTAAGAATTTATTTTTCTGACTATTTTGAAGTTCTAAGACCGTTAGCTGATTTAATTTCTAGAACTATTTTTTCTCGGACATTTGGTTCACTGTACCTATGCTTCTATCCTTTGTTCAAGACAATTAAAAATAGTCTGAAGATCAATTATTTTGAAAGTGAGTTGCGTATTTCCCTTTTGACAGCGACTTGTACTATTCCTAGCCAATTAAAAGCTCAATAAAGCAAGATGTGCTTCCAATTCGCAAGTATCACATCTGATCTTACCAAAAGTTTTGCCTTGTCACTGTCAGACTCCACATACACAATCAGTTTCTGCGGGACCGAACCTTCTTGAGCACGGACAAAAACAAGATCTTTAAAGTGCTTTCTGCTGACCTGCAATTGAATATTCAATCATCATCTGACGCACAAGAAAGATGAAGGAAATAAGGAGCATCCTGACCAATCTTAAAATACATGATCGCAGTTGAGACATCAGACATTTGGAAGGAAACAAAAACAAGAATAGGAGTGGATAATTCCCATGTAAATAGCACAAATCCTATATGCAATTCAGCGCCAACATGTTGTGAAGAGATGATTACAGTTGTGCTCACCAAAAACCGTCATTTACAAGCTATATTTTAAACACAAGGTTTCATCAGACGCTCGAATAGATGATGTCCAGCTAAGTTACTGTCCCTTTTAAGAAGTCAAAAATTTGAACTATTTCAGCTTCATCGCGCTTCATAAAACATTGAAACTCCATAGTCTTGAAATAATGAATTGACTCAAGGTAAACCAAATACGAGATTAACCAGGTACAAAAAATTACCAGTTCAATCAACTTGAGCTGATGAGAAGTAAACCCACTCAATCTAATAGCAGGACGCAGGCTGAAAAAGATGGTTTCAAATTGTTGTTTGGATCCAGCAGCGCTTCCTTGCCGTTCAAGCGTAGAATTTTTATTCCCTAGCAAACTATCATGCCACAAACTGAGTTGAATTTTCATCCGTTCTGAGAATAGAATATCAGCCATATTGACCAAGGGTACATCTCTAACTTCCTCCTCATGGTACCAATTTCCATATACCGAATTCAAACGATTCAAAGCTGCATCTTCCTGACCTCTGGATAAATAAGACACTCCTGAGATTACCCAAAGTGTGAATCTTTCAAAAAAGAAAGAGGAGAATACACAAACTAAATCAATTCAGTAACTTCAGATCTTTTATGCTTCAATCAAAAGTCATTTAAATCAAACACCTCACTGATTTATTTTACACCTACTATAAATCGTCTGCTGACATATGAGATACTCAAGTAGCAGTTTTTCGAAAAGATACCTTCACGTATACAGGCATTGAAATCGAACTGATATTTTGCCAAGAAATCAATTGAACTTGTTTGGCACATAAACTCATAGGACGGTCCATCAGAAGGAAGCTCCTGACGTGGAAATATATAAAAATTGTGCCTGAAATGTTAAACCCACCAACTTTATCAGAAAACCTTTATCCAAATCGCATTCCAGCTATATCCACATTAAGTAAAGCTATATCCACCTCAATTAAAGGTAGCACCTGCTACTCTTTAATTTGTACATATGCTCAATTATCCAAATTCCTTCAATCTAGTTTTTTAATACTCGTCATTTACCCCTTGTAAGTCAGTGGCAAAACGAGGAAGCTAACACGGGCAGTCCAAAGTCAGATACTTTTAGCTCAAATTTTTGATCTTTTCCTACTATACGTACTACTTCCCCCCTCCAAGCCAAAAATTTCCGGTTTTAGCTAAAAAGCAAAAGTAAACCCCCCCTTCCTAGTTAAAATTTCCGATTTTTTTCTACTTTACTCACAGTCAAGCGAGAGGTGCAATGTGACGGCAATGGGCAAGGAGCGGGGTGAAATCACGCGCCACTAAAACAGGAGCCACACTGTTTTCGCAAACAATTACGTAATTTCATACTAAAATGTACTAAAAAAACATAGCTTGTACCGCAATACAGTGATAAACAATCAATTTGATACTAAAATCAACAGCTTCACTGCATTACTTCCCCCAAAAAATATCGGTATTATCGTTTAATCAAGTCAAAAAAAATCCGGGTTGTTACAACATTAAAAAAAAAAAACAAGAGAGATTAAGGAGAAGAACTAACGGATGAGCGATGAAGGAATGTTGAAGTGGGTCCCACCGAAAAGGGCAAACACCAAACTGAACAACAGCGAATTTCTCAACAGAATCCTTAACTTTAAGGTACCGAACATCGTGCCTATCGAACTCGAACGATTCGCGCCACGGTGAACTCGTAATTCCGGTCATTTCTAGGTCAATTGCGACGAAATCGGCGGATTTGACATGAGCGGTGAGATCAATTAGGGTTTCGTCGAAGTTTGATTTAGTGACGTTTTTTAGGGAGAATGAATTTGGGGAAGATGAAGTTGAAGAAGAAGTTAGGGTTCGTCGGAGAAATGAGGAGAGAGAAAGTGGTGGGAGTTTGGTTAGTTTTCTCATTGTTTGAAAACTGTGTTCGGAGCTCACTGTGAAGCTCTTTTGAATGAGGGACGATGCGGGTGGCAAGGGCCGATGGTTCTAACTTATAAGCCTCGCAAACGGGTCAATCAGATCGGTTTTGCTTCGGAATAATTTAGGGTTGTAAAAGTTTGGGTCGGAACAGGTAAATCCGGATTCAAGTTATTTTCGGGTTGGGTTATATTGGGTCGGTCAATTCGAGTGTCGGGTCAAGTTCGGCTGCTCGGGTCTTGGGTTCAGGTCGAGTAATTTTGCCAGGTTTAATTCTTGTCTTTGTTCGACTCTAGTTAGATTGAGGGGTTGCTTCAGTCCGGGCTAAATCAGATGAATAATTAAAATTTAAAAGTGATCAAATCATTAAGTTGTGTCTAATGGTAGTCTTTCGTATGAGATTATTGGGTTGTACTTTGAACTCCATCCACTCAACTTCACTTTGCACATTTCTTTTTTCACGTTTGTCAACGCGTGTTTTATGTTATTGTTGAGCTCGTGAGTTAGATTGAGGGGTTGCTTAAAAAATCAATCCAAAATAAGAAAAACAATTTAAATCATTGTAGAATAACGGTTAATAGTGTTTTTCATGTAAAACCACGTTACATTTTATACTTAAATACGGAGTAAAGGATGGAAGTGGACACGCAAGTTCAAACGTTTCAGCATGGGTCATGCCCAACACGTGATTAGTACGACACGCCATGGACCTGCCTAGGTCAAAATTCGAGAAATAAAACCATCTCCACCCCTGACACGACACGACTCACTTGGGCACTCCCATAATACGAAGAAATAAGGCTGAAGTAGAGAAATTGGTTGGGCACACCAAAACACGACACGATACTAAAACACGACGCGATAGGTCATGGATTGTCGGTCGTGCCTTGGCTGTTATTTAGCCTATTTCCCTTTGTCCGGATCGTGCCATTTTCTCTAACCGGAATACCGGTATTACCTAATTTGAAAAGAAAAAAAATAGGGATTAAATTGTTGCAAAAAAAAAAACCAGACTGACCAAACAAATTCCTAAAGTAAGTAAAGTTTCGAGTTTTCGACTCATCAATTTTCCACATGAGAGACATGACATCATCACTTGACCTTCAAATCTTCAACCAAAGCTGTCTGCTTTTAATCAACTAAACTTGAAGTGTGAAGTTTTCTGGGTTTATTGTGAAGAATGAAGATGGGTATGAATGTAGAAATTCCAGTTTTTATTGAAACAAATTTGGGTACTCATATTGTAATCCCCACTTCACAAGATATCACTGCGGCATCCCTTAAAAGTTAGTACCTTTTTCCCTTTTTACAGTTACTTTTTACTGTTAATGCATAAGAATATTAGATTTACATCATTTGTTCTGCTATTTCTGGTCACCCATTATGTGTAACTTTTGATTTCTCATATTTATTTTATAATAAATTTCTGGGATTTTTTGTTTGTAACCTATGGTTTTGTAATTGTATAGGGTTATGTACTTATATACTTATATGAATGTTCTGATAGATGAATTATATTTGGGGTATCAGGATGTTTTTATTCTTGATTACAGTTTCAACTATTTAATGCAAGGCAGTGGCGGAGCTAGAATTTGGATTTAGCGAAGGCAAATGATAGAGTGGAAAGTTTAGGTTGTGAATTAGTCTTGCCACAGACCAACTTTAAAAAAGTCGCAAAATTTAACTAAAAAGTTCCGTATTTTTCGCTACTGACCACAGGTCGTTTGAACGATTTGTTGAAACCTGTCTGGTATTGTATGTATGTTTGTGAAGATAATACAGCATCCTTTGTGCTTCAGTTGAGTGGGATATCGTCCTCTCTGCGTAAAACTTGTGTTATTGCTGATCGTCGCAGAGTCATCCTCAATCAAGTGTTCTGATGTGATTCATGTGAATGTATAGTAAATCCGTAATGGTGTTTGCTCATTGAAGTCCTGAACTTTATCTCTTTAGAGTTATAATGGATGATGTGGTTTAGAATTCTTGTTGATATGCTTTAGTTTGATCAGTTAATACATCAATAACAACATTACCATGTGCTTCAAGGTCTTCCTCAAATTGTGGGGTTATAGGGTTCAAAATTACACAGACATACCTTTGTGTTTTTAACACAAAGATGCTTTCCAAGACCCATGATGAACATTGCGGCGAGAGATGAATTGAGACTCTTACTTCACTATGAAAAGTATAACCGGTTTAGTGTGCTATTTTTTTTGTTCAACTAGTATCGCCTTAAGAAAGGCATGTGGTGGTTTTACTATATGTAAAAGTAATAGAGTATATCTGTTCTGTAGGGGAAATTGAGAGAGCACACATTGATATCTTTCCTGAACTAGGATTTCTCAGTATTCATGCACTTATGGTACCATCTTTTCTCTTCTGCGTTAACTTGTCTTTGTAGCGTAATGGCCGCCATTCACTATTGCCATGCTTGACATATTCAAGTGTGCTTCATACATGGCAGGTCAAGCGGGACTCAAAGTTTTACCGACTACCTGATTCATTCCCTCTAAAGTACGCTTTTCAGGGTTTTCAAAACTTTTGGCTCCTTCATGCTGACGCAAGTCTTCCAAAGTCGCTAGAGAAAACTTCTTTATTAGGAAGTACAGTTTCCAAAAGAAAATCTAGTAGTGTCCATGTTCAGAATGGTAAAGAGGTGAATAGGAAGAACGGAAGGAAAGCGAGGTGTTTACAGAGGACTATCCCAAAAGTATCCTTTCCTGACAAAGTTGATCCGATATCTCTGAGCTTACAAGGTCTAGACAAAAAAGAATATAATAGTAATAATACACAAAAAGTATCGGAGTCTTGTGTGATAGGTGAAACCCCTTGTAAAAGCAATTCTGGAGCTATATCGGTCTCAGGCATCATTGATAGATACTTTACAGGCTTCATTGAAGTGGGTGAGGTGAGAAGTGCATTCAGCCCGGAAGCTTGCATGAAATTTGGACAAAACCCTGAGGAGGGACAATTTGTGAAACAAATTCCCTCCGTGAAGACAATGATATGCTCTCCTGTGCTGCGGGAATTAAGCTCTGTTAGTTTGAGAAGGTATGAGAGATCTGAGGTCGGACAGCGGCTTGTAACTGCATTCAGCAGTCTCTCCCGATGCCAGAACACTCGTGGATCTAGTTTATTGAAAGATAAAAGATTGCGGGGGCCAGATGGTTGCTCCATTGCTAGGAACTTGGTGTTTGAAATCGACGATTGACTGAAACATATGCAATTTTGCTAGAGAGTTAAACTAACAGCAATATTTATCTTGACGGCATAACTTCGTTTATTGATGGCCAAGAAAGCCGAAGCTGAGAAATGTAGCCTACCTGAATACCCCTTTTCCAGAGGACAGCAAGCTGACCAAGATGAAAGGGGTCATAATGAAGACAACAAGAAATAAGAAGAAGAAGCACAGTAAATCCAGAGCTCCTTTCACAAATCGTAGAGCTTCTCTTGAACATGTTATGTGACGAGGAAAAACATAAAGGTTTGCAAATTGACAGGAAATGTGGTATCGAGGAATCTGAGCTTGCAAATAACTCCATTGGAGATATGCCTCTCTGCTAAATGGTTTCATAACGATTTATGGCAGCTATGCGGTAATGAAACCAGCCTGGAAAGTGTTTGCATGTATCATCGACAAAGGATGTTCTGTACTCGGGTGAACTGTATTAGATTTGAAAATAAGTAGATGAACTTCAGGGTGTTGAAGAAGCAAGCATTTTGTTTGTGGAAAAGATAGAAGTGCACCATTTATCATCTGCTATACTCTCAATTTCAGTTAACGAAGCTCTTTGTTCAGAGTTCTCCTTACGGAAATAGGCAAATGAGTTTATCGAGTGGAATGAAGTATTTGTACATCTTCTTGATAAAAAAACCTCAAGGTCCGGCACTAATAGAGGTTGCTTACTCTCCTAGTAGCGAAGGAAAAGGGCAGGGTAAAGAATCCAAACTTTTGAAATAAGTCAATCATAGGCTGGCCTTTCACCGACCATCTAATGGACCATGGACTAAAGGGCCACTGCCTAAAAGGACTATGTCCAGGGGACTGATATTGTCCTTTCTCAGCGTACGAAGAAGTGAAAGCGCATGGCACAGCTTACCGCTGATTGGTTTTCATTCCGTCGAAAATTATTTTGCTGTATAGACGCTTATGACCTCCCCACCAATGTCTTGCGTCCTAGAAGGTCTGACCAGAGGAATGAGTAGGATGCAGGCAGACTGGGCCTGCACGGAAAGAACAGACACGGATATGAATCCCACCCTCCTTCGAAGCTCAGCTGATCCACTGCTGACATTATTGGACTACAAACAGCAACAAAAAACTGAAAGAGCGGAGCAGAGTTGATCTGTTTAGGTGTTTGTATAATATGTATATCAACCGATCTCCAATGACCTATATACAATGGTGGTGAGCTTTACTTGCGTACTAATGTGACGGTATTTGATTTCTATGTAACTGGATATTACACAGTTTATGGACGGAAAGTGTTTGAGAAATTGAGAGTCCTCATTAATTTTTAATTTTTTTAAACATAAGGTGCTTCTGTTTTGAAAAAAGTTGCTGGAGGTCGAAAAATACGCTGTTATAATACATGTCATAAGCGAAAGAAAGAAAAGCACACGGGAATACACCTCCGACTTTTGGAATTCATCACTATAATTGTTTGCACTTACTGGTCAATGATGATGACATTACAAGCAAGGAAGCCATAACTAATACAAAGTAACTGCTACAACTTATATGAATGGCTTCAATGACATACATTTGCGTCTTTACGATAACAGCCATGTCAATATCTATTCGTAACTTACCTACTTACAATTTACAGCGAAACCAGATACAATATCCTTTGTGATTAACAATTGGCACCTACATAAGAACAATGTCCTTTGAATACATCATTGACAACTTTACTGAAAACACTTATATTGATCACATAACCAGTTGTCGCGGTCTGATATTGGTCATTGCACTATAGATGTGGCTAATACCACTTCAAAAGTTGTTGCAGTAACTCTCAAAACCATTGTAGCACAATCGTGATGCACTGTCGAGGCCTCGATATAAAAGATGCCATCCCAGTCTGCAACAATACATAATTGTACTCTGTAATACTTGTTCGCCCCGGAACAACTGGGTGTCAGCAGCCAGTGATGTCTAGTTGTCTACAGTGGAGAATAGCCATAATAAAATAAAATATGGAATAATTATTTTTGGGTTGTCCTGCAATATGGAATGATGAGAAAATTACTTTCCATCAGTTTCTACTTTCCATCAGTTTCAGCAGTAACCCTTCTAAAAAATATGGAGTACAAAATTATAATGACTAAAAATACCGAGGTTATAGTTGAATTACGGAATATAGCTTGTCTCATCGTGCAAAAAATGGTACGGAGTATTAAAAATACTTACAGGTAAGGAGAATAATGGTCAGGGGCGTGTAATTGAAGCCGAAAGACACCAGATTGTCCAAATCATGATACTCTATTGTCATGTTCCAGGAGGTGATTCTTCGGTAAATTCAGATTCATGATTATCTTGATTAGCAAATGCTCCTAGCAGCTTTACTTGATGTACCAATGGACGTGAAATGGAATTATATGGCCGTACAATTCAGCAGCTCGTGACACTTGTTACCGTTTTTCTGTGTAAAGTGGCAATCGATTGGTAAAATCTCGGAAGACAATTTTCAGTACCCTTTTTCTTGAGAGGAAAGTATAAACAACACTAACAATAATACAAAGTACTCCTAATTCCGGAAGTCGAAAAGACTTTGAACTCATACTAAAATCATTTTGGACTACACATTCTGCACATCATATTCCCATTTGGGACGCGCTGTGCACATTGGAATTCCAATACTGGTTTGATGTTTTAACTATGGTCCTCACAAGTTCATGGGAGAAATATACTACGCCAGGGGATTTTCTAATACATGACCAAAATACCCCTGCAGACTTACAATCATCCAATCTTCTAAAATGACAAGCAAGGATAATATTGTCGTATTTACTACAAATCCCTTGGCTTAGTATATTTCTTTCTTGAATTTATAAGGATGCTTGAACTGGCATACATCATATTTCACTCATTCAATTCCCCAAACTAGAAAGCAAACTGAGTAAAAGGATAGTAAGTAAGAATTGCTCGAAGTACTAACCCGGAATCACCACTGGAAATATGAGGCTTATGGAACCAAAACTTCAGTTATGCAACACATTACGACTTGTAGACTTTATAACCCGCCAACAAACATGTGATTGTTATAACTTGTCTTGAGAGTTGAATCATCACCGAGTTTACACTGTCACTTAGCTACGGAAATCAAAAAAGGAGTTTGTTTAATCTATTACCGAAAAAAGATGGCAAAATAAAAAGGGAATGCTAGGGTGTAAGTACACCATCTAAAGTGAATTATTTTACAGGAAAACGTAAGCCGTTACGTTCATCTATTGTTTACATGGATTTAGCCTACCCTGAATACTTTTGGGAGTAAAGCTATTCAATTTGTTACCTCTGTGGCTAACTTCATTACCGCAACAGCTAGCATGTATATTTACCTGAGAGCGTATAACTCACGAGCAAAATATGCCACTTCCCCGCTTCCTTTTTTAAGAGAACCTGCTGGATAAACTGCTTATCATCTGAAGTGATAAATGGAATGAGAAAAAACAAGGAAACTAAAAGGTAAAAATTTAAATAGCAGATGGTCTTTCAGTCAATACCTAGAGTATAGATCCATGTCTGGTTGCAGACCATACAATACACCAAATAGCAAGATGCAGCAACAATGGTGCAATAACCTTTTCCGAGATTTCCCTCGGAAATAGAATGGAAAACTGTATCCCAAGGCCAGAAAAACAAGCAGGCTGACGTGGATCATGGACATTTATCACTTGCATGGAGCCTTTTCAGCTGACGAACACCTCCATGATAGCATTATCATCCATCCATCTATTGTGATTTTGCTATTGGTGAAAGTTGAGTAGGATAGATCTGTGCATATGGCAGAGCCAAATCAATGAGAACTTAATCACCGACTGAGACTAATCATGTGATGTCATATATGTCTTTTGTCGCAAAAAATTCAAGTTCTTCAGAGCAGATAGCAAGAGCTGTTGAGCATCATCTGAACCTCCTACATGAGATATGAATCCCCTTTCCAGCATATCCATCAAAATCGTTTCACCTTTGGCTAGGTCATTTTTACTGAGAATTCCATTTATAAGAGTCTCGTAAGTAGTGATGTTGGCCCACAGACCAATTTGTTTCATCTCGGCATACAATTCAAATGCCTTATCAGTATCACCCTGAGCACAAAGACCCAATATAAGAACATTGTACAAAATGATATCGGGTTTCATATTAAACCGATCCATGGTTTCTCGCAACTTTAGAGCGTCTGTGACCCGACCCTCTTTGCAGAGCCCATGCATCATTGTTGTGAATGTAACAACAGAAGGAATCTGGTGCTTCTTAAGATTCAGATCAAAAATCATTTCCGCATCATCAATCCTTCCACAATTCACTAGAGCTCGAACCATAGCACTCTCAGTGATATCAGGAGAGCTAACTCCGAGGCTCACCATCTCATCTTTGAGCTTGAATGCACCTGCTACATCTCTAGTCCTGAGCATACCTTTCAGCAGAGTTACATACTGTCTGTAACTTGGAACATAACCGTTCTTAAGCATCTCGTGAAAAACCAAATGTGACTCTTGGAAAGCAGACTTTTTTGTTAAACCAGTAATAATGCTATCATATATAGCTCTATCGAGGTGCAGTCCTAATGCCATCATTACATTAGTCAGATCAAATACTATTTCCATGAATCCACTTTCCGAATATTTTCTTACAAGCAAGTTAAATGTTGTCTGGTCAGGGATATTTCCCTCTAAAATCATCTTCCTTAGAGACTTAAGAGCCAGTTCCATGGATTGTGATTCACATAGTCCAAGAATGAGAGAATAGCAGGTTAAACTATCCGGGAGAAAACCATTTTTGTTCAAACTAGTATATAGAGAAAGACATTTTGACAGATTCCCCTGCTTCGCATATCCATGCAATAGAATGTTATAAGAAACTAAATCAGGAAAGGATCTATTGTTCATTAACTCGAAAACTTCCTCTGCCTTTACCATCATCCCGTTCCTAGAATATCCATGACTAATAGTATTAGCAGCAATAGTATCAAGGTAGACCCCTCTTCTCACTATATCCTCATAGAAATAGGAAGCGGCGTCTGGATAGCCAGACTTAAAGAAAGCGTCAACCAAGATAGTCTGTACCACTAAGGAAGAAGACAAAATCCCCTTTCGCACCGAGTCTCCAGAAAGAAGAATCGCAGTAACGACTTTACCCTTTTTACACAAACCAGTCAGAAGACTAGCATATGTGTGCTCATCAGGAAGAATACCGTTTCGAATCATGTCATGATAGAGGTCCACTGCATTTGTTAATTTGCCCAATTTACACATTGCTCCAATTAGAGTGTTGTATGAAACAATATCGGCTACACCAGGGATACGGTGGACTAATTTAAAGAATCTTTTTGCTGCCCACAAGTTTCCACCTCTGCACAGCCCTTTCAGCAGGCTTCCATATGTGAAAGGACTTGGATAATGGCCCTGTTTAATCATCTCATCAAAGACAGTAAATGCTTTCAATTCATCCCCTATATTTGAATAACTATCAATCATACAGTCATAAGTAACGGAATTAGGTATAATGCCCATTCTACTCATATGTTGCATGAAATTCTCAGCCTTCTGAAACATCTTCTGTCTGGACAGAGTGGCAACCAACAAATTACACGTCTGAATATCAGCTTTATATCCATCAAAGTTCATTGCTGCATAATTCTTCAAAGCTTCCATAACTCTTCCTTGCTTGCACAAACTGTAAATCATAGTTGCGTAAATGACATGATTGGGAAGGAGCCCCACTCTGTACATGTTACATAATATTTCTTTAGCAATACCCAATTTTCCCATTGTGCAGAATCCATTAATTAGCACGGAATATGTAATCACATCAGGATATACTCTATCCTCCAGCATTGCTATGTACAATTCTACAGCTTCATTCAGCATACCATTCTTACAAAATCCGTCCATCATCATTGTGTATATGACACCACTAACTCTGAAGCCATTTATTCTCATTCTCTCCATCACACTTCTTGCTTGTTCAAATTTGGAATGTTTGCATAATCCATTCAAAAGAGTCCCATATGTAACTTCATTAGGCGACAGACCTGCTGCTTCCATCTTACGCATGATAGAGAACGCTTCCTGAAAATTACCCCGATGACAATGCCCATCAAGCAATGTATTATAAGTAATATGATTGGGACAAAGATTGAGCTTAACCATCTCCTCAAAAACTTTGGTTGCAACTCCAAGCTTCTCCTCCTTAACAAAACCATTAATAAGGGTATTGTAAGTCGCAGCATTTGGCAGTATCTTCTTGTTCCTCATCTTTCTCAACATGAGATAGCCTTTTGCACTTCTACTACTCTTACACAACTTGTCGATAAGCATATTATATGTACATACATCAGCTTGAATACCTTTGTAGTTCATTTGATCCATAATAAAACAAGCCGCTTTATACTTTCCTTTCTTACAATATGAACTCACCATAGTATTATAAGTGACCGCATTTGGAACATAACCAGCTTCTTCCATCTTGTCAAGGACATACCCAGCTTTCTTCAGATTACCCTCCAAACATAGAAGGTTTAACAGCACGTTAAAGGTACTAACATCAGGGCAGATCCTCATTGCAAGCATTTCTTTGAAAAAACTCCAAGCCAAATTATGTTGCAGGGTAGCAGATAAAATCATATTACAAGTATAGACTGACGGTTTAAATCCTCGAGAGCCCATCAAACGGAAAACCTCTATAGCGTTGTCCACACATCCTAGTTTCAAATAAACCCGTATTAAGAGGTCGAACACGGAGGGATTTGAGCAGCAAAGGCGATATGTTCCCATGAGAGCACCAAAAAGGGAACTTGGATCAATACTCATACTGGCTAAATGGTGAAAGAGGGACCTAGCATGATCATACATCCTAGCTCTAACTAATACATGAATCGTAATGCAATATGTATGGGTTATGTGATCTAGCTCCAATCCAGGCTGTTTAATAACCCATTTGAGAAACTTCAAAGCCAGTCTTCCATGAACTGGTCTTAAAGAAGGCACTTTATATCCCATGTGATTTAGCGACTCCCAACGGCCAATAGTAAGAATTGCATATATGCTATCTTCCATATTCCCTGTACCCATTAAATCAACATTTCAACAAACCCAACTCCAAACTAAATTTTATGAAAACTTGAAACAATAAGATGAGAAGATGGAACTAATTTCGTAATTTAAGCAACAAAGTTTCTTTTTTTTTTCTTTCCACAAGGTATGTTCCATTGTTGATTTAACTCTCCTATCATCGGAATTTGGAAGTCTATCAATAAAATTCTATTGAAACAATACCCTAACACCCATCAACAACACATAGAACATTTCAAAGTCCTAGCAAATGTACCGATCATTACTCGAAAACTCCACTGAAACAATACCCTAACTAATGAATAGTGGCAATGTTAATAAATATTTGATCACAAACGAGGAAATATTATGAACTCGGTTCCACTAATTCCATCAACAAGAACAACATTGTGAGCTAGCAGAATTCCTTTTCTCCCTTTACTTCTAATTCTAATACATCCTTTGCAAAATATATTGCAGTAAGTCTCATGTAAAACGGTTTTACCACAAGTACTACATTTGCTCCATTAGGGAGCTTACCACCATTTTCAAGCATAACCCCATGAAAAAGTAATAATAAACAATAAAAAAACATAATAACAAAAAAAAATCAAAAGTAAGTAAATTATGAGTGCACTTATTATGAAAACAGGTACGAAATTAAAGAGTCATTTTGGGTCACTATCGACAATAAAAAGTACCCAAAAAGACGTAAAGGGGTACGAAAGAGTGGGGAGAGACCGTCTCTACAAAGTTTTTGCGTAAAAATACAAAAGTAAGCAAATTTAACAAAAAGAGAAACAAGGGTTAACACTCACCAGGAAAATGGGCATTATTGGAAGAAGTAGAGAAGTATGAATTACTATTACTATATCTTGATAAAAGGGATGAATTGAAGTGAGAGAAAGCTTGAAACTTTGAGAATTTTCTGGGAATTAAAGAAAGTTTGTTGATTGTTGCAGGAATTAAACAAGAACACATGATTGTTGGGCATTTGATAACCAGAATTAACGAGGGTTTAAGGATGTATACGGTTTAAATTGGTTATTTTAGTTTTTATAAATTTGCACTTTTTCAAGAGTAAGAGTATGTCTTGCTTAAGATGGGACGGACATCCGTCTTGGGATATCGTTGTATTAAATTTAAGATTAATAGTATTCGTATAAAAAGAAGAACTAGTTTTAAACTCATGTAAATTTGCACGGATATGCTATTTTAAAAGTTGTTATCATAAAAAATGTAAAGATTGAAGATTAAGTTTTATTGATTAATAGTTGAGTTATAAAATGATATTATAATTTTTAGATTTAAATTATAAATTTCATTTGCAATTTGCATAAATGATACATTATGTTAAAAGTTGAATTTATCGAGTAATTATTCTAGTACGATATGCGCTCTTGTTAGCTAAATTTAATTCTCTACTTTGTCGTGTTACTCTGGTTGCTTTACAAAAAACCCGAGTTATATAAGATAGAAAAAAACTATTCGGATGAAAATCAACACAAAAACAGTGAAGTTGCATGGGCCTGAATAGTACCACAGTTGCAAATTGTTAAACTCGTTTTCATTTAGTCAAACTCATCCAGTCATGCCCATATAAAACGAAATTTTTGACCCATTTTTCATGTTAAAATGAATTATTCTTTTTGTACGAACTAGTTTAGAACCCGTGCATTAATGCACGGTATATATAGTTTTTTAATTTTTTATAATATATTTAAATAATAGTGGTATCTCATTAAATGTTCATTTATTCTAGTTATTTTATTTTGTTTCGAGAAAAAAAATATTAAAACTGAAAATTAATCCAAGAAAGTTGAGTAATATGCTAAAATGTATGTTTTTTTCAAAAAGTGTTTTTTAAAACATAAAGATCATGATTTCAATTTATAAATTCTCTCAATTTTTTTTTCCGCCATGAAAGGAATAAAAACGATTTATAGTTTTGGTTATACGTAATATGAGTCAAGTCATTATAATTATATAATAGCATCACTAAAGGATTAAGCCGTTATAGTTTTGTTTGTATTGTTTATATTTTAAATAAAAGACACACAGTTTAAAGTTTAATGAAAATTATATAATTTAATGAAAAGATAATAATATAATGAAATCCATTATAATTATTAATTTCCTTGCTTACTTAATACAATTTAATAAGTTAGGAAATATAAAGTTGCCTTTGAATTATTGATATAATATCAGGAAATATAAAATTGCCTTTGAATTGTTGACTTTAAACCACAGAAGGACTTATGGTTATTGCTTTAATAAGTTAGGATTTTTACTTTTTTAATTGGAAGCTTAGACCTTAATTAGTTGTGTGTGTGACTTGTGAGTCGTTCGACTCATAGTTTCTCTAGTAGACTAAAATAACCAATCATGTGTTCTGGTAGACATGGGGAAAAGGGCGGGTCAGCCCGGCCCGGCCCGGCCCGACCCGGCCATCTGACTATTATGACCCGGCCCGGCCCGGCCCGTTGCCAGACCCGTTCCAGCCCGCCCCTCCCCCCTGGCCGGGCCCGGGTCCATGATTATTAGCCCGGCCCGCTCCCCAGCCCGCCCTCCTGGCCGGCCCGGCCCGGCCCGGCCTTGGCCCGCCCCACCCAAATTAAAAACCCATTATGTCTTTTATATTTTGTCTCTTACATTGTGTTCTTTATATTATGTATTTTATAGTTTGTCTCTCCACGTCATGTAATATTTCAATTCGTAGTCATTTAATATGTAAGTCGTTTCTATTATGAAGGAAATGAGGAATGTATGCCATTTTAATTATGTAAGATTGTAAGTTACTAATTATTTAATTATCGTATTATGTAAGTCATGAGTATGTAAGGCGATTCTATTATGGAGGAATGTAAACCATTTTAATTATGTAAGCTACCAATTATCGTATTATTTTTTTTCTTTTCTCCACATTTAAGTTCAAAAAAAAAAAAAAAATCGAACTACTCTACTGGCCCGGCCCGGCCCTGAATAAACCCGCCCACCCCAACCCCACGGGCCAGGCCCGGGTCAACACTCAAAGAGCCCGGCCCGGCCCGGCTCAGCCCGCCCTCCCCAACGGGCCTGGCCCGGGTCAGACCAGGTGAACCCGGCCCGGCCCGAACCCGGCCCGGTACCATGACTATGTTCTGGGCATATTAATATTTTAATAGGAATCTTGATTTATCTTTAACTCAATAAGTCTACCTGTTCGGGTCGGGTTTCGCCCTAGATAATGTTATTGATTGTGTGAAGAAACTCAATAGTCTTACATGTGAGTGTAATCTCGCATTGATAAAAGATGAGTGAGTTTACCACTTGAATTTAACATGTTCTCAGAGCCCATGATTTAAAAGACCTAAACAGAAGTGAGCTTACCACTTTATAAGGCCTACTCCACTTTATAAGGCTTACTCTCTCTGTTGTCAATTGGTTTTAGAGTAAAACCTCCTTGACCTAGGAGGTTTTGTAACAATTGCGAACAATGTTATACGGAGTACTTTTTTATTTGCCGTTATTGAATTAAAGCCTCAAAAAATGGTCATTTCAAGTTCGGGTTTTTTACCCAAAAAACAGGTCAGGTGGATCAGGACAGAATTTGACTAGTCTGCTTGTCACAGATGAAACTACTAGGTGCCCCGTGCATCACACGGGTTTTCCAAGTATGATGACGATTTCAAAACGATCAACTGACAAATAAAGAAGGTACTGAGGATGTAACACTGAAGCAAAAGATCCTTTGTTTGCTTTAGCATTTTGCAGGGATACTATCGAAATTCATATTTACCATAACAAACTCGGATTTTCAACAAATAAAAACTTGCAAAGAGCTGCAACAAAAAAATTGTTCATCCTTACAGCCTTCAGGGGAATTTTATTAGAGCTAGCCAATAAGCCATATACACTAATACTAAGTAAAATTACAGGCTGGAAAAAAAATGCGCCTATTATATCGACAAAGCCCTTAAGAATCATCAAAACCCTTTTCTACAAAGCCAATGGACATGTTGTACGCATCTAATTATCTATTTGTGCTCTTTCGGTGACCTGATGAAGAACATTGGAGCTAATGACTCCGGCTCAGTTGACGCTACTTCATAGGACTTTAATCGTCCCCCAAAAAAAATAAGAAGATTGGTAAACTTTCATTGAGCTTCAATGGCCATCTTCATCACCACTCCAATTATATCAGGTCAGGTTGATGACCGACTAAAGATGTTACAAAGACAGCAAATTAGTCTGGGTCATAACACTCGGCACAAAATTTATTTTCTCGTGAACAATTTCAATCTGCAACAAGAAAAGAAAAACAATCCAAATAAATCGCGAGGGAAAGACAGCTCAAATTGATCTACCACAGAACCTTCATGTGGCTTAAAATAATGATGAGTAAGGAACCGGAGGTTGAAAAACAGCCGTAGGGCTACACAATACCTACATATGAAAGCAAGAACAGTTTGTACTCACATGTACGGAATGAGTTAACCCGATGGGAGAGACTTGTTATCAGCTACATCAGGGAAAACTTGGGATTAGCCAAAGCCAAAACCTTCACTAGCCTCATGAATAGCAAGCAATAGGCGCTCTCTAAGCTGCTCCTTTGACGAATACTCAGGAAGATCCAATTGATTGAAACTAGCCACAATAATAAAAATTAGTATTATATTTATAGGTCTATAATTGAGAAGTCCAAAAAACACACTACACTAAACCAACAAGATGTCTAAGTTCTTACCATGTATGAGCCGAAGGTAGACGCTCCGGCGCTCCATAAGCCTTGTGAATCTGAAATCTTTGTGGACCAGAGATGCCTTGCAATGCCTTGAAACCTTCCAACGGGACCTTCAAAACACAGGATTAAGTTTACGTCATAAAATATCATAGTCAGTCAAACAAAGGCTCTAATCATGACTCAAAATTTACACGACTCGACGCCAGTTAGCACTTCTAATCAACCTACTTCTCACATTTTATCATGTGGGTTAGCAGGGCAAGCAGGCTTGACATGTTGAGAACATATCCCCAATAATCAGCATTTTTTACCAAATCAGATAGGAAATCGATGTGATTGCTAATGAGTGATAACAAAGTTTAAATATATACCTTTGAGGTCCCGGTGACAAACTGTAACAGCCTTGCCATATCTTCTTTGCTGAAACCACTTGCAACATCCCAAAACCACTGAATAACACTTGAGCCTGCTGTATAACCGGTATACTCAGCGTTGGCCTTCAAATCCTCCACTGCAAAGAAAGATAACAGTTTAAAACAAGCACAGAATACAATGCAAAGTGAATAATAAGCTCTTGTTCACTCACAGTCTATTTCAGGAAGTCCACTTATTAGGAGCTCGAGCTCTTTGTCGTTGAAAATAGAAATAAGCTCCCGCGGTACCAGTTCGGTAAAACCTTCAAGGAACGAATTGATTTGGGGACGAATAGCATTCGTTAGGATATGATCAGCGACAAGGTCTACATACTCTTGTTTTGTTTCCTCGGTTACCCTTATGTTTCTTCCTCCAGGTTTAAGCTCATAATCAGTGACCTTTTTCACCAACAGAATAAAAAGAGTGAGAGACAAGTACAAAGTACATTTTTGCATCAACACACCAGTGACACAGGACAAGGTTACGGGACACTGCAGAATAACATACACAAGGAAGTACAAAGCCTCTAATAAATATCAGTCCTAGTTTGGATATCAAGTCCCCACCTGTGTTTTCTCATACAAGATAAGTTTTTCCTCATCCGCATCCATGCTAAACGTTAGGTCAAGAATATCATTGACATCATTCTGCAAAATAGAGCACATGTTACGATGGCTTCCTGATGCACTAGTGACCAGAGAATGTGTTTGTTTTAACAGATGAACAGGACCTTGGTTACTGAAACAACTAACCTCTAGCATCCACTTCAGGTTCTTATAGTAATCGGGATCAACAGCCTCAATATCATGGTATGTCACCTTGACTCCAAGAATATGCTTGTAAAAGGAGCGTGTGAAATACACATCCAAAAGTTGCCCATCAAATAAGGCCTTGGCAACCTGCAAATAATCAAAAGGGTGATCATATAATAAACGAATCAGTTCCAAGATACAAACTGCATCTTTCACTTTTCATCAGATATCATCAGATGTAGCACAAAGGTGATTAAAGCAAACACTCACCACACGACCGACAAACTTGAAGTATGACAAGTGTTCAGTTTGGTAAACAGAATTTGGGTTTGGCTGGAAGGTCGCATTGCTTCCAACAGTAGTGAATAGTAGAGCACCCTTATCAAATATGACCCTCGAAAGTAACTGATACCACTCTCTAGTTAGTCCACCAGCATCAATACCCTCCTCGCCTTGAAATTGCACGTTCAGTCTACCCTTCAAGTCCTGAGTTGATCTCATTCGCAACTGATTGTACGAGTCTTCAAGGACATATGCCCGGCGAACACTTACTCTAAGTGGTCCCGCGAGGTGTTGTTCATGTTGCTGTCTGATTCTAGAACGAAAGTATGACCTTTTATTATCAAAATCGATTAGGCGCGGCGATTTTAGCATCATAGATAGCGACTTCTCTAGCAACCCAGGACTCTGCCTAATAAACGCATTCAAAAGACGTCTATGCTTATCTGCAAACCATGAGAATATGACTGTGGTATCAGATTTTTTCTGAGAATCTCCACTGGATTTTATCAGAGATGAGGATGAACTCTCAGCAGACTCTTTGACTTCTCGTCCAGTTACATAGGCTTGATCCTGCTGCACAATTGAGTTGCTTGATTGCAATTTTTCACACAGGACAAAGAAAGACTCAATAAATGGCAAGAGTCTTTGTGTTCCCGGAGGCAGGGGAGGAGAAGAGGGAGAGGGCCCCGTAACAGTTTCCCCAACACTCATGATTGGTGATAAAGAGCTTTGCCCTAGCTCAGATTCAGTTGTTCCAATGCAGTCACTGAGCTCCTGCCACAATGGCTCCAGGTCTGAACTAAGCTTCAGCAACATGGCTTGCTCCGCCTGCACCTCGTTACTTTCCTGAACATCACTGTCAGCAGTGGATGAAATAAGAGAGCTTAGTACTTGTAGCACACGAAGCATAGAAGCGCCAGCCATAGAGCCAGAACTGAGACCCATCATCCGTGTATTCTTCAGTGTGCTAAGTTCAGCAACTGCAGCACTACTTAACTCTTGTGCAAGCTCTGAAAGCTCTAGAGTGAAAAATTTACGGTGAGATATAGCCACCAAGGCTAGCTTCTTCAGCACCTCACCAGCAAGCATGTATACTTTGTCTGACAGCCTACATACCATGGGTACAGATATATCAGTCCTCTGAAGACAGTGGAAGTAGATAAACAGACAAATAATCAGAAGATATAAATGGAAGAGAGGTATGATCTAACAGAGAGGGCCCCGAAACAGATACAAGGACTTATTAAAGCGAAAAAAGGCCCAAGAGATTATTGCATGTAAAACCATATTAAATATGAACACAATCCATCCATACCCTTCACAACCAAGAAGGCGGGAGACATTGCGCAAATCAGCCTTTGGGAGTTGTACAAAGATGTCATAGATATTATGACTTTTTATTTCAGACGTTGACGACTCCCCGTTCTCAACTTCACTAGGTTGCTTAGTCTCTGTTTCAACCACATTACCATCTCTCTGGACCTGTTCATCGGACTCTTCAGTGCTATGATTCTGAGGCTCACTTGAGGCCTGCTTCGGTGGGGAGAGACTCTCTAATCTTGAAGCAGCAGTATAAACAACAACTTGAAGTAAGCCCATAACCTGCCCCAAAAGACCAATATTGTGATATGCATTTAGTTAGATTAAATTTCAAGATGAGTAAAAAAAAATCAATACTGGCATCATAGATGATAGAACCTACCTGTTCAATGTGAGCAATGCTCCTTCGAAAAAGAGGACGATTTAAGAGCTTTAATAACAATACCAAAGGAATACTTCCTTCCTCGGAGCCCTCTATAAAATTCAAGGTTGCCCCAATTTCCTCAACCTTCTCCTTGCCCTTTCCTTTCTTCGTTTCTACAAGCTTCTCAGTGAATGGAGGTAAAAGTGATCGTTCAAAGTAAAACAATGTGTCCGCAACAGCAGAATGATTAGTGGCCAAGTAGCTCAAAATTTCAAGGACACGACGCAAAACCAAAGGCGGAAGACCTGGATTAAAAGTTCGGTCAGGAACAGTGCTACAGAAAAACTGAATCCCAGGCACACAAAGAGCAGAAAATCATACCGTCGAACAATTGGGACTGACCATAGACAACATTTGAGGGGCACCCATATAATCTTTGGGAATTGATCATTGAGGAGCTGGTAACAGTCCCTTCAGTCTCTGATGTGATCATTCCAAGTAAAAGATGAACTAGAGTTGCTCTAGTAAGACTATGAGCGCACAAATTTAACAGGAGCCGCTGCAGAAGACCTTTCCCGAGAGGCTATCATGAAGACATAACAAGTGTCAGCACAGTGAACATATAACCATTCAAATTATCAAATACTCGTAATTCACTCTACAAAAATTAGAGATACTTTTAAAAGGTAAAAAGAACTAGCTCTAACTCTACACACATCTGAGATCTCAGATAGCCACCAAAGATTCTACTTAGAAGCTGGATACATATTACAGCAATGTGGATCATTTCTTTTACAGCAATGTGGATCATATGAACAAAGGTAAGAGTGCACACCTGTGCTAAGCGCAATAGCCTCAACAACGCCCTCAGGGCATTTCCATCCAGAAGAGGCTCACCTTCAAACTCCTTCAATTTCATGATATCTGAAATAGAGGAACTTGTTTTTCGTCCCATAGTTACTCCAACGCCCCTATCCATAACAGACTGCCGGTCAAAGCCCAACCTGCGATGATGACTCAGTCTATGGCTGCCTCCGAAGAGGCTGCGAGCCTGGTAATGACTCATTGCTCTATCCCTAAGCATCTGAGCTTCCGCAAGCAATGGAGAAGGCAAAGCTGATAAAACTGCTTCAGATGATGTCAATAGTACCTATCATCATATGCAAAGATGGAGATGTTAAAAAGAGCAAAAGAGATAACACTCATAACTTGTGTTACTTCCACATTTCACTTCAGCTATGTGCCACGTGTCTGAAACTTTGACATTTGACATGACAAGACACTTGACATTTCATTATGGACAAAAACATGAACATATGTCGGAAAATAGTCATGTCTGACACTCCGACACTTCCAGCCAAGTTGAAGCAACACTATTCTTAAGAGGAAATTCAGGTCCAAACCTCTTCACGCAAATCAGAAGGAAGAGTAGCTATAATAGAAGCATTATCCATGTCGACTGGCTGGCCTTCACTCTGCTGAGCCAACCTCTGCGCTCTCTGCTGGGCAAGAACCTCGGCTTGAATATCAGGAGGCAATGCAGCCAGAAACTCAGGATCAATGTCTTCCATTGAAGGTGGGCTGTATGTTGGTGGTTGAGCGGATTGGGATTGCTGAGATGCTAATACTTCAGCTCTTAAATCTTCAGGGAGTGCCTCTAAAAAGGTCGGATCAATTGCACTGGAGCCAGGTTGCTCAACAACAGCTTCTCCAATGTTGTCAGAGTCCACAGAATCAGGATTCAAGGAACCATTCTCATCATGAATAGGTGAAGCCATGCGTTGGTTAGTTTGAATAGGCTCTCCATCAGTACCAATCATCTCAACATCAGGTTGAACTGGAAGAGCAGGATGGTCTAAGTCTACCTGATCAGGTATCTCTAAATCAGGATACACTACCACATTATTACTAGGCAAGCCATCACCTACTGGGCATACACTGGCATCATTTGAATTATCTAAACATACAAAATCCCCTTGATTGGTTTCACGGTCTGAAGATGATGGCAGAGGATCTGGTTCTAAGGTCATTATATCACCGCAAGGCCTAATTCCATCCGAGTTACTTAATGTAGGTTCATGTCCTTGGGCAAAATCAGACGCCGCCTCTACCATAGGGATTACACCGACATTTTCTTCAGCAGAAACAACACCGGCCTCCAAATTTGTCTGCTCATCCAAAGTATTCCCCACAAGATTATTAGTGTTCTCTTGTGCATCGGCTGCATCCAACTGTTGTTGATTGCTTGTATTCTCAGATTGCCTTTCAGCTGGAGTTCCTCGTAAAAGAGTAACAAAGGTATCCTCCACAGCCTGTGCAATAGCCGAGGCTTGATTGCCGACTTGTGGTTGACCATCATCAGCCCAACGACCATCACCTGGCCCTCTTCTCCCAGATAACTGTAATTGCATTGAGTCCATACCAACAGAGTAGTCTGTCAATGGCGGAGGCCCTGATCCACCAGACCGGTCACCAAAGAGGCTAGCAGATCCCAAATCGTAAGTAATCGGAGGGGTATCAAACATGTAGAAATGTGATAATGATTCAGATTCCCTGGATGCATTACCACCAGATGACCACAATGAAACGTCACCCAACTGAGTTGGTCTCAATAATAAAGGGTGTTGGAAACCTCCCTCCGCATTGGATCGGTCAAAAGATCTACTAGTCTGACGACGCCTCTCAAGGCCTAAGGTACTCGTAAAACCAAAGAGATCATCCACATTAACACCCTGGAAGGGCTCGGAGGGAACATCAATCAGGCCACTTCCAGACTGGGCGACCTGCAATTGGTGAAAGCCATCCAGAGCCTCTCCCCATCTCACCTCAATTACTCTGTTATCATTATAATCATCTTCCTCTTCATCAACTATTTCATTATTGTAATCATCCCCCAATCTTGTATCTTCGTGATCATCCCCATCAGTATCGGCAAGTGACATAATAGCAGTTCCATCTTCAGGAATATCATCATCTTCATCCTCATCCTCCTCATCGTCCTCATCATCCTCCTCACCGTCACCCCCCATGTCATCATCCCCGTCACCAATATCATCATCAGCTCGATTTTCTACATGAAACTCCATACTAATTTGATCACTGCTGGGCATTAGCTCACCTTCTTCCATATCATCCCGTGTGAAGCCCATCGCAAGCTCAGTACCCACATTGATTGCCAAAGTCCCTTGCTCGGCAGACCCAGTTAGATCTGTATCTGTATTACCCTCACGAGAACTGGGTTCAGCAACCCCTCTATCTCTGACATCCTGATCACTAAACCTATTTTCTCTAAGCTCTGTGTTTTGATTTTCTATGGCCATGTCAGTTCTGTCAGTTGATTGCACTTCTAAACCAGTTCCGCTCTGTTTGTTCAATGAATCAGACTTGATTGCAGGGTCACTTGAGTTAGCGGCGCGAGTTAAGCTTTCTAAGGACTTCAAAATGAGATTTGCAATTTTAGGAGCGTCAGGATGATCCAAATCAATTGACTCGAGTATGCCGGTCAAACACAGCACAATACCCCCATCTATCATACTACGTGCAACGTCCGGTGAATAACCAGAAACAGATATGCTACTAGAGGATGAATTCTTTGACAGGACAGAATAGACAAGCTCCACTAATGCCAGAACCTTTCTACTTGGTAACAAACTGCTTTCAGGAGTGCTCCTCAAGTCAGAGTACAAGGACAAGGCCTTTACAAGCTCGCTAATAACTCGTCTACGCCCCTCACTTGAACGTCCACACAAGACTACCAAAAACCACGAAGCCTTCTCAGACAACTTCTCTCTCAATTCAATTGATCCACCTGATTGATCAGTTGAAAGAGGAAGAAGCTTATGTAAAACATGGTGGAATACCCCACCTTGTGATGATGTATCGGGATGACTAGTTACACGCAACTGGCATACGTCGGAGTCCCGTCTGAGTACAACACTCACAGCCTGGACATACATCAAAAGAATCTCGCTCAGCAATTTCAGGATAAAAGTCACCTTAGCGAGCGCTGCAGATATTTCAGGTACATGATCTGATTTCTCCTTTCCTGACTCATCAACCTTTAATTTACCTTTGCCTTTTGTGGTGGCCTCATCCAACTCCATGGCTGTTACGTTGCTTATATGATCTTCCTCGCTGCTTGAGCAAGGAAACTGCAAAACTATTTCAAGAAGTTGATCTATTACTTGAGTAAGATTGGCAGGGATCTTCTTATGACCTCTGGAACCCTTTCCAGGGCCATCCTGAACCTTCGGTTCAGAAACTTTGACCGACTCATTGCTAGATAATCCAGTCTCAGTGGCAGTTGATTTAGCTTTTTCCTTCTCTTTTTCTTTTTCTTTCGTTAGAACGACAACAGTCCTCCCAGCTGATGTCTCTAACTGACAAACTGCTGCAGCAGCCTTCGTAAATGTCACTGGATCTCTAGAGATTACAGGCGCCATCGATGTCAAAAACATACGAGTGGGAATTCGTCCAGCATGCCTTCCTCCACTAAGTGTTTGTCGAATCTCATGTTCCATGGCAGTTTGTAAAGTTTGTGGATCCTCAAGCAAATGTCTAACAATAGCAGACGCAACAGTATCATATCCAGGAAAAAAACAACCTCTCGGAAGATTGAATAAAGCATGCAAACCCCCAATTTCAAGAAATTTCAACGCTAACGCATGTGTTTTTGTCAAACGAGCACAGATCTGTAACACTGCTTGCATTATTACAGCTGGAACATGCAGGTGTAACATATCACATGCAATTTCTAGCACTGCATGACTCTCGTCCATAGAAAGGTACCCCGTCAATTTTCCAAATATTTTCTGAAATGCAAAATGAGACTCCTCACAATAGCCTGGAGTTTTGGCGTCAGGAACTGGAGCTGCTACAGAAACGATCTCCTCAGATGAATCGGGAAGTGGACGAGTTGAAGCAACCCTCAAATCCTCAGGGTTCACTCTTGGCCTGGACTGCAACAAATTATCCAGTACAAGTAGCAAAGCACTAGTGCTTTTCGTGGTCAGCAGATCCTTCCCAAGCTGATTTTCCATTTTGTAAATCCTTAAAACATCGATAGCTATGGACACAATACCATTCTGTGAAGCAATTTCTCGGGTAGCAGTATCTTCTGAAAGAAGCAATGCCAAAATATGTGATATAGATGATACAGCACTAGCATTTTTCGACAAATCAGTAGAACACAGACGAAGACTCTGGATAAGATAAGATGCCACTTTCTGACGGTCTTCACCCTTGTTCCGGTTGCAAAGAGTTGTAAGCAAATCAGTCAAGGGAAAGGCCATGGAATCTCCGCTCTGAAACAACTTCATAGCTGCCCCAAGGATATCGTCAACAGGTGGAACCTTCATCTGACCATCTTCTCCCACAACATCAGCTGACTTATCATTATTATCATTCTTCGAAGCTTCGGTTGAGCTGCCCAAGGACAAAGCAAGAGCCTGAGCCAGCTCACCATCCTCCTGAACAGGGTCTTCAGGGTGAGTACACAACCAATCCATGGCCATTTCCACACTATTGCTCTCCACCTGCCTCAAGGCCTCCTCAGCCCGAACCCTTGAAAACCCCATATCTACAATAGTAGCTACTGTATCTTCATCAGGTGGAGGTGCTACACGCGGGTTTAAATTTCCAGGCACTACATTGCGATTATGCTTTACATCACCAACCCCAGAATATATGTGAGTAACAACCAAGAGGACTGAAGTAATAAAGGTAACACTACAATGAGGAAACATTGGATGATTCCACACAGGAAGTATCACATCAAGAACCTGAGACTGGAGCATCCGTACAAAGACTTGTGGATCTCTTGGGACAGGGAACAACCCAATGGATAAGCCGACAGCAACTGGCTGAACAAGCAGCTGAGCCTGAGAGGGTGAATTAGGAGATAGAAGAAGAGACGAATTCACAAAATACTCCAGCAGTCGACAGTAATTCTGTAAAGTGTCAAGCAACCATGAGCTGTGTTCCAATTTGTTACCCTCACCTGCCTTGTCTATGTCAGTACTTGTCATGGGAATTGAGTGCGGAAGAGACCATAAAAGCTGGCTTGTAGCTTCATAAGTGGTCAAAAGTTCCTTAAAGGCACCACTAACGTAAAAGTTATTCACCATTGCCGTGTAACACACACGTCGCCTGCTATCAAAAGTGAGAGCTGCCATGTCATGCACAACCTTTCCAAGATAACGACATTTCACCGAAAGCGAGATATCAAGCCCTGCTGAAGTAGAATGTCCACAAAAACTAAGAGCGTCGACAAAATTTTTTGCAAGAGCAGTACCTATATTCTTTGCAACAGAGCCAGTTGACCATGAGTCAGCTCTTCGTCGACTTGGCGAATTGAAGCCCTTGATGAGAGCTGTGTAAAATGACCGCATTGTTCCAGAAAGCTTTGAAAGAATTTCTGATGCAAGAATTTCAGGGCTTTTCTTCTTCTGTTCCAGAGAAGGGGGGGCCTCAAGCGCACTCGCTGAGGCTTCTGAATCAAAACTGAAAGTATCAAGATGGCGACCAGCCCTCCCACCTCTAATGCGCGTCAACCCATGTCGATTACGACGGCTTAATCCCTCACCAGAACGAAAAACTGACAGGAAATCACGCTCCCCAGCCCAATGGGATTGAGAGCCACCCCTAATGCTAACAGGGTTCATATATCTAACCACTGGAATACTCGTGTCATCATCACTTTCTCTCCCAGTAGAGGCAGATGGAGCTGCTTCAACATTTTCAGCTTCCACCTCAACATTTTGCTTAGAATCACAGGACAAGGAGATCTGCCATAACACTTCTCTATATACCCTGCCGATACCTTTTAGCACATCAGCATCCCCTGCTCCCAGCTCGGAGATAACTGTTGTGGTCCCCTTTAACAATGAATTCGACAGGGATAATATCCCTTCCAGACTAGAAAGACATCTCAAAACTTTAGTCTGCTCTGTCGCTTCCAGTTCAGTGAGACAGACTCCCCCAGTTGTCTCCAGTGCTTCAATTGTTGTGTTTAGATGCTCTCTCAGAAAGGAACACACAGCCCTTGCCAAGGAAGCAGAGTGTTGTGCTGAAAAGTTCTTAAAAGCAATGGAAACACTCTGGCCGACTGGAACTGAGATAGGCAATAATGGCAAAGAGAACATCTTCAGAACGGTTTCAATTCCTTTCTTCTCAATAAACAGGCGACATGCATCGGTATTCTGAAGAATAGTCTCAAGGAGACGGGCAACATTGCTAAGACAATCTGGAAGATATGATTCCACGTTAGCCAAAGAAGCATCCCCAGATAAATCACCAGAATCAGGAGATTCAGATTTTGGCAATTCTTTTTCATCAATCAAAGACGGAAAACTATTGGTTTCCAAATCAGTTTCCATCAGAACAGGAGCTGAGAAGGTTGAAGAGTCCATAGATGATGGAGCTTCAGCGACAGAGCCTAGCTTGACAATAGTATTTAGGATCTCAACCAACATATCAACCCCGGGCCCACGCAACGCAGCAGCATGCCGCATGAGTTCATCTAGCCCACTAGACAAAGAAGCAGGAGCCTCCCCAGCAAGCGCACGTAAATATGCCTTAGAAGTAAAAACCTTGACAAAGCAATTCAAAGCATTGCGATCTTTGACTGCCTGAAGTCCATTATTGTTTAGGCAAAAAGCATCCAAGCATGGCGGTATACATGTGATGGCATCTGCAGAGCAAAGTACACCATCCATTATAGCATCCATGAAGGCAGAGGGCAGACCAGCTGCGTCTAAAGCAGGGAAGCATGTAGGATCATTATGAATTAGTTCACTTGTAACATTGGCAGCAAGTGAAAATAACCCACCACCAAAATCTTTTGCCCTTCGAAATACGATGCATAAACATTGGGGCAACAAACTCTCCTCCGAGTCGTAAATACGATGAGTGCTTCCAGGTGCATATGTTCCAAGTGAAATAGCACGGAGCAGAGCCTTCATTAGCAAACGTCTGTGATATGCGAGCAGTGACTCGGAATAAAATGGGTGCACATCATCTAGGACAGCAGATGTTCCTACTGTCACATAATTGTTACCCATCTTGCTGCCATCAAACCCACTCTCTACAACTGATACTTCCATCTTAAGACGGTGGATTGTGTCATCTAAACCACCCAGGTCTCTAAACAATGCTGCGGCAGGATTGCTGTAGTCCATAAAAGCTTCCAGAACGTGCACAGCAGTAGCAACCAAATGAAGATGTTGAGGGTTTGTATCTTTGAGAAGAGGCAAAAGAGTCGGTATAAATCCAGAGTCTCGCATTGCAGAGCATCCTGATGATGAGGATACTAAAACAGTGACAAGAGACAAGAGAGCCTCAGCAAAAACAACAGACCAATTTGAAGAGCCATTTATTGCAGAATCAACAGCCTTCTGCATTAGACTGGAAAGAATGCCACGCTGGCCACCGGAAGTCACAGCAGTGAGGACCGTCGGCTGGCGGGACCTATCTTGACAAAGAGCGACTAAAGCCCGTAGACTCAAAATGCGGATTTTCTCTGGAACTGAATCTTCAAAACTTAACAATGAGACTAGCTCATTAGTAAATTCGGGTTCGGAATTAAAGAAAGACACCAAATTATCAGTATCACTGCTTGCTTGAACGACAACCATAAAAGCATATAAGCGGATACATGTATATCGCTGCCTGGAAGCTAAAGATCCAAAAGCTCTAGCAAACCTTAGTCTTGTAAATAAGGAAAATCTAAAATTGGAAGGAACTTGGTATTCTTTAACTAGCATATTCAAAATCTCGAGATCGCTCTCAGGACGGCTATCTATTTTAGGAACATGAATAATCTGAAGCCCTGGTGTAGCTTCAGTTCCAGACAAACACTCAGGCACTCTGTAGAATTCATAAAGAAGCGTAGACCCCAACTGTTCAGCAATAGAATCACGCCCATTTTCCAATGCACATGCAATTAGCCCAAGTCCTTCTTCCTTGCAACCCCAACCTTGTGCAAAGGAAAACAATCTTGAACTCAAACTAGCATCTCTAATAGAATACTTCCCCATTGTCTTCTTCAAAAACGTTGCTAGAGTCTGGAGGCTAGCTTCAACAACATCAGCATCGGCAGAAGCCAGCAAACATGATAGATGCTGCTGCACCCACATAGAAACAAGCAAGAACATAAAATAATGACACTATTTGAGCACAAAGTCACAAACAACCACAAGAACTAAGGGAAAGACGTATAATACAATAGCAACCAAAGAGAAGAGTCATTTACCTCATAAGATACAAGAAAATGTTTATTTAAGCAATTCTCCAAAATAATCCTCATAACACGAAGAATCTGGAGAACAGCTTCTTTAGGGAATGGAGGATCGCGATCTAAAAAATCGTCCTCGAGTTGTAAATCCTGCCTGGGTTTTATATGCTTCTCAAAATATGAGTCAAAATGATTAAAAAGATCGACCCAATGGTGAAAATCTCCCTGAAACAACAACAAAGAAATCGTCAGCAAAAGAGACAAAGAAAATCTCATAGTATGAATTTGGGAAAAGACTTCAAAAATCACCTTATCGAAGTCCCATACAAAACTTTTTAAGGACTCTTGTATGTTCTCAAGAGGTGTCGAAGTAATACTATTTATGAGAGATCGTATCTTCGGAGGCTGCAAAGTAAACACAAAAAAAAGAAAAAAGAAACATAAGATTTACCATAGCTGAAGATTTACATCTTGGAGGGACTACGGTCATAGAAAAATCACAACACACTTGAACTTATTCTACTGCACCATAAACACATTATCTAAAAAAGTCACTGAGGACCTAATTAACTCAAATTGAGATTCTTAAGAGATCTTTGAGAAAGAGCATGTCAATTTAAAAAATTATCACTTGCACCAGATGCAGAGAGATAAATCAAATGGCAACGCACTTTAAAATGTATAGGTCAGTCTCTCAGAACGATATGACGCCCACAGGTCAGAAGTAATCGATCACAAAGGCACAAGAAGAATATAACTAGAGCTTCAAATCAAACCATTACTCAATTTCTCAAGGGAACTTCTTAAAGGTAACCCAAACTAGCGCATTAGCCAGATCAATTGTTATAAGGAACGGCATTGTGCCAGATTCAGCATATCGGCCCACACAAATCGACATTCAAAAGCTTGACAAAATGAACTAGCCATTACAGGCCGAGAAGCATTGACCCTTCTTTGGCTGTGCATTAACAATAAGGCTTAAACTGAATTCACCAAGCACACAGAGCTTCCAAGATCCTACCACAATCAACATGCCAAACCATTCTAAGATGTCTTGTAGTAGACATTTCTTCGGGCGAAACTGATTAGGTGTCCAAAAGTCATCATAAGGAGCCACATTAAAGTGTAAAGCAAACAGTTCCCTAAACCTATAGCCTAAATCAATCAGATTTTACTTTGACACTCCACTATCAATGTGCCTCACGTGTCTTACAATCCAACATTCCCACAAGGCACGGCACTTCGACACTCCATTTAAAGTAGCACAAATACTTGTGTAAGGCGGTTTTACACAAGTATGTACGTAGAACCATATGCTATTCACCAAAATGTCGTTAACAACTATTTCTAGTAGATCCCATAACTTTTAAGGATATAAATTTCTTCATATGATGGTTTTATAATGTAGAACGGTTTAAAATAAGACTTGCTATAAAATTACGAAAAACGAATCTTTTTTAGAATAGTCATGTCTGAGACCATACAGTTGCACAACCTAGGAAAGCCCAGTAAAGATGATTTTCCAGGAGACTTGCTACGGAGAAGTACTAATAATATATAAATGAAGAGAAAATTACATAGCAAGCATCAATTTCTGTTAGTACCTATTCCTTCAAAGTTCAAAACGAACTGGCACAAAATATTGACGTGGTAAACAGTGACACTAACATCAATTCTCTGTTAAAATAGTGGAAGTTTCTACACAGGAATAGACGAGCACACTTCTTACAGATAGCACATCTCCAAAAGCACCACACGTTTTTCCCCTAATACTTTAGGACAGCCCACCAGCCATCCCCTGATCCCCGTTAATAAAAATTGGGCGCTTCAAACTACGTGATTTTTGTTTCCATCGAAGACCGTCCTATTTTATAACTTTCTAGTTTCTCTAGCTCCACATTGTTAATAGCTTGTGGCAGCCATACAACTGCCAGAATACTCAGGCCAATCTCAGAACATGTTTTCGACTGTTAAATATGGCTATTTTGTGAAAAAGTTTTATTTTTTGGACTAAAGTGTAGGGTCGGACTATACCCTAACAAAATGAGGTATCAAAGTTAACACAATGTGATAATCAAGACAATGAATTTCAAAGTTTTGATTAATCAATAATCATCGACAATATTACTTTCTGTTACATAGCTAGAATTGTCTAGTGTACACAATAAACTAAAGTAATCTCGAAGTTTCCTAAAACATCTTAGAACAATCTAAACATCCTATAAATAGCCATTGTATGCTTCAACTTAGAGTGTAGTCCATAAGCTCCTATGAAGCTAATAGAGTCTCAAATAAAATCATCCGTGTTGAGAATATCGAGCTCACTACATTCCACTGCCAAAATTACAACACTTCTGATTGTAAACACAGAATTCTACCCATCTACTTTTCGTAAATTAATATCGAGCTCACTACATTCCGCTGCCAAAATTCCAACACTTCTGGCTGAGAACACAAATTTCTACCCATCTACTTCTCGTAAATTCATCTAACACGACACGATAATTGAGTTCCAAACATCGTCAATTCGAAATTACCAAAACAATCAAATGCCACAAAATTACAATTAAGATACTAAAACAGCAATTCAATTAACTTTAAACAAAATAAACAAACTATAGCAAATCATATCATCAATTACGAAAAAACCTAATTATAATTATAATTATTATAATAATTTAAGCAAGTAAACTAACCACTTCAGAAGCCCTCCGTCGCTTGAGCTTCATATTGTATCGAACTTCACGGCAATCATTAACCTAAATTACTTGAAGCGAACACAACACGATACGACACAACACAATTCTCAGCGCACCTGAGAATCGATTAACAATATTAAATCAAACAAAATTGAACTATACAGAAATTCAATTAAATTGATGCATGAATAAAAGATCAGATCATACGAATGATTGTGAATTAAGATAACGAAGAAAGAGAGAGTGAATCGGAGGAAATCAAACAAATTAGGTTTTTCGATCGATTTGATTTATTAAGTCTAGGGTTTTCAAGTGAGGTTTTTTCTGGGTAAGGAGATGAGATCGTAAATAGTTGTGTGAGTGTTATGTTATCATTGGGTTATAAAGGAGTGTGTTGTGTATATATAGTTATCAGAATTTAAGAGAGATTTGGTATTTTGGGATTTCTTAGTGAAGTAAACTTTGTTGTAAACATAAAGTAGCGTGTAGTTTTGTGATACTTTAATTCGTTACTCCCTCCAACTCAAAACTAATTTGATTAGTCTCGTTTATTTGTTTGTTTATCTTTTATTTTAGAATATTTAATTGTAATTTTATCATTTGATGGAGTTATTGTTTACCGTCATCCATTAAGACCCCGTTCTTTTGGGCTGAACTGAACTTATATGAGTTGAACTGAATTTATAGGAGCTGAACTGAACTGAACTGAATTTATAGGAGCTGAACTGAACTTATAGGAGCTGAAGTGCTGAACTGAACTGAACTTAACTTATAAGAACTGAACTGAACTGAACTAAACTTAAGGCGGCTGGTTAACATCGACGACGTTTTATGAAATATCGACGACGTTTTCATTGCAAAAGACGATAATGCCCTTATGCATTAAACTCTCTATCTCTCTTCTCTCTCATCTCTAATTCTCCCAAAATCAAATACAATTAATTCAACTAAAAAAATTAAAAAATTACAACAACAACAATTTTACTAAATCGAACAACAACAATCTCACTAAATCGATTATCATGACGGACGAACAATCTTCAATATGTTTACAAATTAATTAAAATTTATATTTATCAATTTTTTTGCCCGGAATCCGTTAATTGTACGTTTAAACTTAATTAAGTTAAATGATTTACGTTATTTCTTAATTAGTTAAAATTCAAATGCGGATTTTTTTTTAAAAAAAATTGGAAAACATACCATGGTCAGACGAAGAACTGGATGTCATGGACCATGGCCAGACATCCATTTCCAACGTCTGACCATGGTTGGACGTTGGAAATGGACGTCCAGCCATGACCAGACCTCCATTTCCAACGTCCAACCATGGTCAGACGTTGGAAATGGACGTCCAGCCATGGCCAGACCTCCATTTCCAACGTCCAACCATGGTCAGACGTTGGAAATGGATGTCTGGCCATGGCTGGACGTCCATTTCTAGGGTCTGGCCATGGTTATGAAACTCAGTTTACTATTCAAAATCCACTAAAACACTAACCCCCTCCCCACCACCGCCACCACCGCCACCACCGGACCTAAAACATATTATCATCGAACAAATTAATTTAATCAACTTAATTAACAAATTATAAAAATATTTCAAAGAAACCATGAACGGACTTTTAATCAAAAAATTCAAACCATGGGCGAGTTTTTTTCTGTGGAAATCCAACCATGGTGGGATGAAAAAACTGGAAATCCCACCATGGTTGGACAACCATTTCACACGTCCAACCGTAGACGTGTGAAATGGTTGTCCAACCATGGTGGATTTCCAGATTTTTTCATCCCACCATGGTTGGACAACCATTTCACTTGTCCCACCATGGTGAGATTTGGGGGAAAAAAAAAATCCCCCATGGTTGGACGTGTGAAATGGTTGTCCAACCATGGGGGAAATTTTTTTTCCTCCAAATCTCACCATGGTGGGATGAAGAACTCGGAAAAAAAAAATCGATTCTTTGTTTCTTTATACAAATTATTAACACAAATCTAACAACAAACAACAACATCACATAAATATAAGATTTTACAACAAATCTAACAAGAAAACAAACAAAAAACTTTGGGAGAATTAAAGACTAAGAACAAACTAATTACAAGTTTACAAATTAAACCAAGAACAATCTAATAACTAAAAGTTTACAAATTAAACCAAGAACAATCTAATAACTAAAAGTTTACAAATTAAACCATAAACTAACAACAAATTAAAACAAAAACTAAAGGTTTACAAATTAAAACAAAAAAACTAACAACAAATGAAACTAGATCTAGAAAATTAAAAAAAAAAAAGTAAGAACACTAAACGGCGGCACGGCGGCAAGCCTGGCTGGCGGCACGGCTGCACGGCGGGTGCGGGGGCAGGGGTAGGTCCGGTGGTGGCGGTAGTGGGGGAGGTGTGGAGGGGGTTAGTGTTTTAGTGGATTTTGAATAGTAAACTTTGGGAGAAAAAAAGTCTAGAGAGATAAAGGCTAAGGGCATGAGACGTCTTTTTTATGAAAAACGTCGTCGATGTTTTCTAAAACGTCGTCGATGTTTTACAATCCGGAAACTTAAAGGTGCTGAACTTTTCTGAACTTAATTTTACTTAATTGAATAGAACTTATAGAATCTAAACTTTACTAAGCTGAACTTTTTTATTATTATTATCTTTTGGAAATGTCTGTTATACAAAAAAAATATACTCTAAAACATAAGGTAAGATAATAACATTATTCCGATTTATATATATTGGTTTGTTCATACAGATTACTAAGTTTACATTACGATAAAAAAAATCACATATTACATCGTTTTCTAACCATCTATTTCTATATCATCATCTTTTTCATCAATTGCTTCTTCATCTTCACTATCACTCGAAACAACGAATCCATTGTCTTGCCAATTTTTTTACTATCTTGTTTCGTACCTTGAACATGGCATTATTCCGCTTATCATCAAACTTGCCCGAATCGTACCTTGAATATTCATGTCATGTTGTATAATAGGTATTCCAAGAGTATGCATCCTTATAAAATTATGGAGTGTGAATGTACAAACAATAATAGACATTTGATACTTTTGTGACATTTGGGGCATATTTTTTAACACCTTCCACCTTTTTTTCAATTGACCAAATGTCATTTCAACTTTCATTCTCAATGATGAATGTCGATAGTTGAAATACTCTACAATTCCTTCGGGCGGTCTCAATGATAATGTATGTATCCAATAATTAATGTCAAATGTTTTTATATCGGTTTTCATAAATAATATATTCCGTATAACTTTTTTAAACTTAATTTGTAAGAATTGAACTTTTATGAACTGAACTTATAAGAGCTGACCTTATAGGAGCTGAACTGGACTTATATGAGCTGAACTGAACTTATAGGAGTTGAACTGAACTTAAAGAGGGTGACTTTAAGTCCAAAAGAACAAGGCCTAACTACAAGTCTACAATCAGAAATGGTCTCCTAGATTTTTCTTTATCTTTGTGTCAAAAGTGAAGGGTCGTGATTTTTCACATATGAATTGTACTACTTCACATACGACTTTTACAATATTACCCTTATCAATTTTACATTCTTTTACTCCATTGATTTTTTGTCCTTTCCTTCATTTGTCTCCACCCCCAAATCACCAACCCCGCCTCCCTTCACCAGCTACGGTCACCGCAAAATTTAAAATAATCAAGAAACATATAAAATTACAAAATTTAAAATAATGAAGAGTGATTTTGTCATCAATTCACACATCAAAGAAAGGCCCAATATAAGTAGTATATAGGGGTCGAATCCACGAGGATGGAGGGGTCGACTACAAGTTTGATTGCGTCCTATTTTTGCCAAACAAGAGTTGAATGAGGTGATTAATTACGAATTACTAAATGCAACAAATCGCTAAAATGATAAGGTTAAAAACAATTTATGAAAAACTAAGGTAAAGGATTCACCTTAGGGGGGGTCAATGGGTTAGTAAAATAATTAGCAAGTGGGTAATAAGTTTGAGTAAAATTAATTGCTAATGTCTCAACAATTAATAATCTTCAACAAAGCTATCGCATTTGTCTCAAATTACTCATATAAACACTAGTCTAATCATCTCTACCGCCGTCGCTTAAGAGATAATCAAACAATACTTGATAAAGTGTGTAACTTCCGTTTATACAATTCATTGAACACCTAGTGTACATATGGGTAATACTCTAATTATCACCACGAGTCTACTAATTAATCAACCAACTCTCCCGCATAATCCTCCCTTAGGCTCCCCATAAACCCTAGAGGGAGACTACGCACTCATGTCGAGGGAAAACAAACAACTAAACAATAAGAATAAGGAGATGAACATCATAATTTAGAAAGGAAGAATTCTAACAATCAAATGAAAAATAATTAACTTGAAATGAAATAAATTGCATAAACAACTAAAAGATGATGAATTTATACCAACAATACTTATATTAATGAAATAGGGAGAATGTCTTCACCCAAAATCTTCAATACAAACCAAGACTAGGATAGTTTTACTAAGAAAGACTAGAACTAGTTATTTGAATTGAGAAACTAAGCTTAATTAAGGAACGATTAAGAGAGTAATTAGTAAGTATTAGAGATTACAAATATTCTAGGGTTTTGTGTTAAGAGTTGATAAAAAATCTCCATACAAAAATTAGGGAGAGGGTATATATAGGTATCTCAAAATTAAGAAAGAAAATAGAAGAGTAAAGTGGAAATGCGAGCTTGTGTTACGGGCGGGTGCCCGGCCTGGAGCACATCAAACTCTTTCTTCTCTTTTTCTCCAAAAATATTCAAAGTATATGAAAAAGGAGTCTCAGACGGGTGCCCGACCGCCGATCCTCTAACCGGCCTGGAGCACATCAGGATCTTCAAGCTTCTCCATACTTTTTGTTGATGCGCAGGCCGGGTGGTCAGCCGGTCGACGCTACCTGGCCTCTTCCCTCTTTCTCTCTTCTTCCTTCTATATGGGAGTCGTGGTCCGAGCCGGGTGGCCGGCCGCCGGTCGTTGGACCGACCTACGCTACCTAAAAGCTTTCTCTTCATTTCTTCTTCTCATTTCCGAATCCCGACTATACAAGGCCTTTATGCCCCGATTTCTTCATTTCCGCCTTAATTCTTGCAAAAGGAGATCGACATTCATAGCACGGAAGATCGGGAAGTAAAATGCAATTAAAGGCACGCATATATGTGTAAACGGACCACAATGGGGATGAAAATTAAAGAAAAATGTAACTAATTAAATGCTTATCATGATGCCTAAGTCAAATTCTCTTTAGGTAACTTTGGACCGACCAGGTTCATCGCGAGGAGTTGGCTTTGGCCGACTTTAGTATTAAGAGCAAGTTTTTTTATAGCGAGATTACGTAAGAACCTGAGATAATGTGTGTCGTCTTCACTCTTTTGTTTAATGAAAAATAACCATGTTTATAGTGCAAACAGTGAGGATTTTGAGGTGCTTATGTGGTGATTCTCCACGTGAGCTTTTCCTCGGCTGACGTCATGGGGGTGAGATGTGTCGCGGAGCTGGCAACTATTCCTGTCCAGGACCATCATTTTGGTCTACTTGGCGCTAGGCCAACTTGTATGATCTCGTGGCCGGGGTGTGGTCGACACTCATTCAGAGCATAGGTACTCAAGTCATGGGCTTGGGCCTGTTGGGTCGCAGAGTGATCCCGTTATTAGGCCTCACTAAGGATTGGGCCGCAAATTCGTGTCCCATCAATAAAAAGGAGCCCTTTTTAAACAAAATTCTAATTTACAATTTGATATTTCTTTAAACACATAAGTCAAATACAATTAGATCTATTCACCTTACAATAAAAGTGCCTTAGCACTTGTACTGTTCATTTAAACAGTAGCATTTAGCTGCTCATTTTGGGCTACTCTTTTGGGCTTTTGCTTCTCGCCTACTTTCTCTTTGGCCTTAACCAATTTTTCTCAGTCATACAAACAAGACCATTTTCTCTCAATTTCTTTAATCGTTTTCTCATCTCTCTGCCATGCTCATTTATCATGTTCCTTGTTCTTCATTTCCTCTATTTTCTCAACCTTTATCCTCCACTTTTCTATAGTATTTTTCCCCTTTTATTTTACTTTCATGACCATCACACCTTTTACTCTGATGATCCACCACCGCAAATCGCCACCAACAGACCCCACTTAGTCCCCCACCGCCGAACTGCACTTCTCCGCAAATCGATAATAGGTATTTATATTTGTTGTTCTGTTTGATATAAGTCTGAAATTGATTAGATTTAATCAGTAAGTTTATCAATTCAGGGGTTTTATATTCATTTTGATTTACTTTTAATTATTTACTACTGTATATCTATACTTATATGATTCTGTACATTCAAATTAGTGATACTATAGTACGGAGTATATGATGGTATAGTTTGTACGATTGTTGGTCAAATACTCAAATGAACGAAGCTAAACGATTCGTTTTGTTCGTTTTCACTTTTTTCTTATTTTATGGTTTATCACCTCCATGTCTTTACTCTACCTCATTGTCGAAAAACCAGGCTATCAACTCCAAAATCTCTATTTTATACATCATCGTTTGGCCTCAATTCATTATCTTCAGGTTTATTTCTGATTCGATTAGTTGTAAATTAGGCTCCCCTTTTCACCGGTTTATTTACTAATTTTATTAGTTTGTTTCTTTATCTGAACTTGATGATGATGATCTCTTGAATTAGGGTTCATGTGTTAATGTTATCGTATTAAATTACTTTTAAGAGCACAAGATTGGGAAGAAATAGAACAACAACAAAAAGAAGAAAAGGATTTCAGCAAAGGAGGCGTACACAAATTAAATACGAAGATAAGCTAATTTATCATTTGTTTTGTATAATTTCATGTATTATACTGAATAATGATGGTGACTGTTTGATTTGATTGTTCTAACCTGCACTTCTAGAGCGTTTAATGTTATTGTTTCTGTTTAATTGGCTTTTTTGTATGTTAGTATTGATTGTTCTATTTGCTTGTTTTAAGACTTTTTCAGATTGTGATTGGGTTTTAATTTGTGGGATTAACTGCATTCTTTTGATGTTACTTAGTTTAGTAATTAGAGAATATCCTCTCTCCGTCCTAATCATTTGTTTACTTTTTAATTCTTTGTGAGGAGTTGTTTAATCAAATTTAAACAAATGATTGAGAGTTGAGACAAAGGAAGTAGTGGGTTTGTATATTTATGTTAATGATAGATTGAGACGGACAAAGTAGTGGGTTTATATATTTATGAATGATTTTAACATTAGAGGAAGGTTTCAGATTTTGGCGTGTTCATTTGTTCTTTTATGTGAACTTGATATTTCCAACTATACTTGATGTATATATATTGTTAATTGGAGATGAATCATGAGGATGCTTTATTTATTTATGTGTTCATGAGTTTGAGTTTTTTTTATTAGGTTGGTTAAGGATATCCATTGGGTTTAGCTCCTATGTCGTCTCTTCGGCAGGGAATACAAAAATATTAACAAAAGGTGTGCGAGCGATTACTTTGTTCAGTTTTGTTTTATGAAGTTCATTGACATTGATCACTTGGATTTTGAACTTCAATGTCGATGTTGCGACATAGTCTCATTTTTGGTTCTCTATATAAAATTGTCAATATTATTTGAACAGTTTTTTGTATTTTTATTATCAATATGCACACATCAACGGAACTATGACCTTGATTGAGGCTCCACCAGCTATTTGTCGCTGCCAGTAGCTCAAATAAGAATGTACCCATTGTTTCTTCCTTTAATATTCAAGCTTTTTTCCGTACTTGTGTTTTACCTATTTTTATTTTGTGTCATAATGTTTTTTGGTTTATGCTTCATATATTGTGGTTTTTAGGTTTTTTTAGATGGTGAGTGAGAAATTTGCTGGCTTTGTTTTAAGGATGTGGTCTTATATCGCACATCTCTCTTTTATTAATTCCTGGTTTGTTTAGGAGAGCCGAAAAGGGGATGGACAAGTGGAGTGGAAAAGGGGGAAAGAGGGGAAGGAAAAAGAGGAATATGGCTTGAGAAAAAGAGAATAGGTTAGGTAAAATGGTAACTAGCACTCCGTACTTACTAATATGATGGCAATTGAATCTATTGATATTACGTGTTCTTGGTATGATAACTGCATCTGTAAATAGTGCTAGGTGTTAGATGTTATCCAGTAAGTTTAGTTTTATCTGTCTCTCTTGCAAGAGATCGGAAACGAAGGAAGATGTGTTGGACCCTTTTTACAGTCAATATACAATTATTTTGATCTTGCTATTCTACATTTATCTTTGACAAGTTTTGTCTTTTATTGTACAATGACTTGCAGAGTAATAGTTTGAGTGGAGAGCATCCTGCTTCAATGGAGAATTTGTCTACACTCTCATGTGAGTAATTATGGCACATTAGTTCAACTCTTCTTCGTTATTAACCAATTTGTGTACAAGTATAGTCCTTAACTTTGGAAGCTCCATTTTCAACTCTACATTGTAACTCATTTGGTTAGAAATATGGAATGTGTAGATGTCATCACCATTTCTGCTTCAATTGAACCATTTATTAGACCCTAAGCTAAATCTCGTCTTTGATTTTTTTCACATCATAATATCTTCTTTAAATTTTGTCATTTTATCTTGAATTATATGTTTTATGATTTCATATTTATCACTAACTTTGTGTGTGCGGTGACTGTATGTGTCTTGTAGCATTCATGGAGCTCTCCATTATTCCGATGTTGAGTGTACCACACTATTAACCTATGTTGTCCTCGTATTTTGTTGCAGTGCATCGGGAAATAGGGTACAAGGGTAAAGAGGAGGCATCCTGACAAAGGTTTCCAAATGAGACTATCCTTGCGTTCTATATAGTAGTAAGGACTGAAGATCGAACGAACGATCATTAGTTCAGTCCAGAGAGGCTAGCGTTGACAGCAAATGAGTATTTTATAAAATATATGGTTAGCTTATAAATGGATCATTATTCCGATCTCATAGGCTAGACTATATATGAAAAATGGCAATGCAAAGTAGTACTCAAGTATCAGTGTTTGGTAGCGGTAGTATGAGAACAAAAAGTTGATTTTCCTGCTCTTAATATAAAAGACCATTCATTATTATAGTTAGTGATTTAGATCTTGCACTTAAAAGATGCAAACTATTTGTGAATTATGAACACTCAACTCTAATGGTGAATGAATTCCATGTGGTAGCATGTCACTTATCAGGAGAAGGGCATAAAATGAGAAGCTCGTAGTCAATTGTTGACCAAGAATGTGAAATTTTAACACCACGAAGTAAGTTAAATGATGATGCTTCAAATACATGTTTTTTTCTTTTTCTCAGTTCATCAATCGCACACCTTAGCTTCCTTCTTTCACAAACCCTCAAGTTTTATCCAACACCGGATCTGTTTGGATTGTTTTAAGATGTGTTTTGTTAGGAGGGATGTGGAGTATTGTTGTTCAATTTTTCAATTTTTCACTAGGTGGAGTATTCTTGTTGATGGAATGATGTATGATGTATTGTTTCGTAATTAAGAATTAGGGCTTCTGTGTTTTATTTACATGTGCAAATGTTGTTGTTTTGGACGATTTTTGATTGTTTTATGTATGACTTATGCATCGCAAGTTTCTTTCACTTTTCCATAGAAAATTAATTTGATATCATATCTGAAACGCTGCCGGTTTGATTCAATTATATCTATACACCTTATCTTTACCCCTTATAAAAAAGAGAGTAAGACCCCAACTACTGTTCAAGATGAGTTTTCAAGGACGAAAGAGCAAAGTGATGTACCTAGGCGTGAATCATCCCATTTGTGTTACACTCTTTCACTCTTATAAATTGTTGAACAACTCTAACTTATGGTATCATTTTGTCATTTTTTCTCATGCCAGATTGAAAGTGATGGTCGGGTTTTCCCGTTAGTAACAGCTCATCTTCAGTAATTGAGTGCCTTCTGAGTGAAGTCCATCGAAAAGGAAGTATGATATCCTTGCCTATCTCATAATGTGTTGCTTTTTGAATAAATTGTGTGCTTAGTAGTAGTCCAGTATTGCAACTTTGAGATATGTGGTACATGAAGAGTTTTCACTTGGAATACAGTGTCTACAAATAATGTGCTGTTACAATTGCATAAACTCAATGAATCATTCAAATTGTGAAGCGTAAGCCAAATATCTTGGTGGTTGGTTATTTCTGTCTTCTTAGATTGGCATTCTAAGAAGTTGTTCATTAATTTGAGTTGGTATATTATAGTAATTGAAACTAATTGTTAATACACTATGCAGGTACTTCATCTTATCGATTTGTTTAGCTTTTATTCACCTTGTTCCTCATAAAGCATATTTTAAGAAAAATGTATGCAATTAAATGGGATGGAGGGATGACGATAACCGATACTCTTCTTTATATTCATTCATTGATCCTCTTTTTTGATTGCTGGAATCTGGAACTTCAATAAATAAACAACATTTTCTTTGAACTTATTGCCAGTAACATATCGAAAGAATATGCTATTGTGAAGTTGTTTTAACTATATTGTGAAGTTCACTAATTTGTCTTTTTGGGGTTTAGATACTTATGTTGTTAATCGTCTATTGTTTCAGGATGGTCAAACTTGGGGTAAGGTTGCATAACCTTGAATCCATGACAACCAGATATCCACGGGGTAAGTTCTTGTGACTCAATGTAATTGCTTGATAAGTGTTTTATATTTTTGGGCTCTTGGATCAAACAATAAGTTTAGTTTATATACTTCTCTATGTAGTCTATGATTTTATTTGTTTAGACTTTGAAGTAGTATCTACAAGTTGTACGTAATGCGCTAAAAACTGTCTTGTTAGGCTTCAATCATATAGTTTGATGAGGAATATAAGGATTTGGCCTCACATGAGAGGTCGTCTCATCCATTAACAATTTGTCGTTTTGTGAATAAACTATACTGATATGTTCTTTAGATCGCCAACTCTATATAGTGATCATAAGCCGGTGACAACTTTTGATTGAAATGGGTAGTTCTTATTTGAAACGGGTAGTTTTTATGTGATTGAAAGATTATAACTTTGTATCAAGTTTGTGAAGATCTGTAGTTGTTGCAACATGAGAGAAAGGCGAGCCTACTAAATTAACAGATCTCATGGTTAAGTCTTAAGTGCCTACTACAAAAACTTTGGTGATGACTGAACAGTAGGATATGGCAAATTTGGAGCTCAACAATCAAATGGAATAAGACTGTGATTGTAATGATTTTTTGTTGGTTAAACACTTATATATTGTCATTAATAAATGACTATTTTTATCGTCACACTGTAATACGAACTTTGACAGTAATTACACTTATAAGTTACGGAGCGTAACTCATTTTGGAAAGGAAGAAGACGGTTCTTTTTAAACCAATCTTAATACTCTTTATTTTTTTTCCCAAAATATGGTTTAAGTGATGGCACATATTGTTTAATAGTTGCAAAAAAATGAACAGTTTTGGTTATTTAGCTCTGGTGTATAAACAAGGCAATCTCCAATATAAACTTTTCGTACAAATCTTTTAATGATGAGAAATTTGCTATTTAAACATTAAACTATACCAAACGTCAGAGAAACATGACAGGATATTCATCATCACAAGGTTATTATTAAAAGATTATTGGTATAAATGATTTGCTTTCGTTTAACTCTAGGGAAACCTTTACTTCTCACAAATTTGGCCTTGATGAACAACCACCACTTATTATCTCCGTGAGTTACTATTGATTCTACCTTTTATTTCCTTTCAGTTATAAATTTACTGCTTTAGATTCTCCAGTTGGATTTTATTTTTAGAAAACAATGGGAGCAAAAAAGAAAAAGTGGGCTTTGTTTACTTGTAAGCAGCCGCTTTAGTATTTGCTTTAGTACTTGCCTTACACTGAAGTGAATAATGAAAATGGTCTCTTTAACATAGTTTCAGTGTGTTGTTGGTCTCTCTCGTGAGCATTTTGTGCTTCTCCTCATGTAGTTGATTGGCCTTCAAATTGGAGCAGAAAGAGTTGGACTTAAATAGGAAACGAATGAGGAAATCAACCGCGCGACTTGAAATAATGTAAGTTACCACCATTATCTTTTGTTGCGTATTCTTTACTTGTTAGTTCATTGTTGCTATCATGGATCATTTTAAAGAACCATTTAATAGACATAAAGAGAGGGGACAAATAAATTATAAATAAGGGACACAAAAGGGAAGAATAGGCTAACCGTACGAAGAGTCTGAAAGAAACAGCGTAAGAGGTCATTTGATTGCTTTAAACTGCACTTCTAGAGCATTTTATGTTATTGTTTCTGTTTAATTGGTTTTTTTATGTTAATTTTGATTGTTCCATTTGATTGTTTTAGGACTTTTTGAGATTGATTTAAGGTTGGGTTTAGGGGTGGAGGTGGGAGAAGATTTAAGGTTGGGTTTAGGGGTGGAGGTGGGAGGTTATAGGTTGTACCATCGTTCATAGGACAATTTATCTTCACTTATAATGAGTTTAGAGGAAGAGGAGGAAGTTGAGTCTGAGAAGCGCCTCTGCCCCTGCTAGCTCGTTAACTCCGTCACTTTGTATATGTTTTTAGCGCTACATCTCACAAAAATCTCTTGATCTAAGTTTGAAGTTGACCCGACCATGATCCTACACGACCTCACAGATTCATAGGACAATCTCTTGATCTTTGTGTGTGCGGTGACCGTAAGTGTCTTATAGTATTCATGGAGCTCCCCATTTTTTCGATGCTGAATGTATCACACTATTAACCTATGTTGTCCTCGTATTTTGTTGCAGTGCATCAGGTTATGGGGTACAAAAGACGCATCCCGACAAAGGTTTCCATATGAGACTATCCTTCCGTTCTCTCATTTGAAAAGTGCAAAACACTTGGTAGGTACATATTTGATGAGAAAAATGGATTAAAAATGTTGTTGGATAGATGTAAATATAATTTTATTTGTTGATTTAGTTTGTTGTAAAGTTACACCTTTTGTTTTCTAATGAAATTTAGGGGTTATGATCCTTACCAAAAGTAACAATTGGGTTCATTGGTTTTTTCCCCTATTATTGTCGATATTCTTGTGTACTGTTTTGAGAGATCATTTAGTTCAGTTTTCACTGTTTTGCTGTTACTTGATAATTTTGGTAATCTATTCATCACTTATTATGTGAGTTTTGATTTATATGGAAAGACGTGTCAACAAAGGTTTGTGTGCACTATCAACTGCGCTCATTTAAATATCCTGGCTTACAGTCCTCTCAAACAAAAGGCATTTCTAGAATGCACATTCAATTAAAAGTTTTCAATTTTAGGTAGTTTTAAAGAACTCATACGGTTAATTTCATGCTTTGGGTCAATATTCTTATCAAATCTTTATAGACGATCGCAGAGAACAAAAATTGTCTCAAATACGCGTTTAGCCTCTTTATAGAGACAATCACAAAAAAAAAAAATCTCAGTCGCACGTGTTTTTTTATAATGACTTGTCACCTCACTACGCTAAAGAAATCAAACTAAGCTGGCACAAATATCTTGGGGTATGGCGCGCGAAGCGCGCCATACAACAACTAGTAGTCAACAAATATTTGAAATAATAATAATAAAGTAACGGTATTACATGCAGGAGTAGTGAAAGTAACGATAATGACCGCGTGTGTAGTGAAAGTAACATTTCTTTTTTGATGAAGTGTGCACTTAGTTGCATTATAATAGAGGGTAGGGGATAGGGATGTCACCGGGGCGGGTATAGGTGAATACCGCCCAACACCCGCTTCAGTTGGGGCGCGTATTCTATTATAAAAAGTATCGACATAAGTTATGACATAGTTGGTTGGTGGGTAATGGGGTAGGAACACGGGTCTAGATTTTCACCCGATGGGGGTGGGTATAGGTATGGAAACTTGTACCCGCCATGGGTAGTGGGGCGTGTATGGGTATAAGAAATAAATGCTTGGCGGGTATGGGTACGGGGGGACTTATATCCACCACCGCCCCGCCCCAATGATATACTCATAGGGGATATTCGAACATGAGACTTGGTGTGCACAATACCTACGTCTTAACCATTATACTAAGACATATTCGGTATAGTAGTGAAAGTAACTGATATAAAAACAAAATGTAATGAAAGTAGTAATTAATAGTAGTAACAATGAAGTGGTGCATGTGTATTATGATATGACTGATAAATTTTATCTTAATCATAATGTTAGACATGACATACAAACATATATCACAAATGATAATACTAGGACTAAGGAAAGCCAACGCAATTTTAATTTCATATAATATAAAATTTAGACGATAAATAATGTAAGTATTCCGGACAGTTTCAGACACCAAAAGTAGTATAAATCGAAAACCAATGTAAAAAAAGCGTGCACACTCATACTGAGGTGCGAACGTAAATCCATCACGTCTCCACTTGGACCCAGACGTGGGTCTCAAACTCGGCCTCAAACCTATACTATAAGGCGGTGATAACGCAACTAACATTTTTGTTATTGTCACTCAATTACAAGCCAATATATGAGTATCTTATTATTCACCGTCTCACAATATGAGTGACATTAACAAAAAAATGGTAGTGACGTTATCATTACACATGCTATAAACCCGAGTCAAACTCGACTCTACAACCTATAAAATAGAGTGACTGTGCGTAAAGACTATAGTCGAAGCTTGGAAGGATCTAGAGCACACAAAAAAAGACGACCCTCTCCTTAAACATCCCTATCCCTTCCTTCTCGTATCTAATAGAAAGATCTAGAAACCCTATTAAAATACTCTTTCCTTACTTTATTCCCTCACATTTCTCCAACACTATATAAACCCTTCTCTCACCTTCCCCACTCTCGCATTATACACATTTAACTGCAACAACTTTCTCTCTCATAAATCTCAAAAAAAGCTTCAATCAACCACAACAATGGCGGAACAAGAAACTTTCGCATTTCAAGCTGAAATCAACCAGCTTCTTAGTCTTATTATCAACACTTTCTATTCTAACAAGGAGATTTTTCTTCGTGAACTCATCAGTAATTCTTCCGATGTATGTTCATTTCGCCGTTTTTTTTTGCTTTTTTATATATTTATTTATCTTTTTTGTTGCAATTGCAGATTTCTGGACAAAACATTAAATGTTATGTTTAGTGAATTTTCATTAATTTGCGTTTAGTTCGTCATGCTTAGATCAGAGAGTATGATTTTTCGCTAATTGCTAATGATTTTTAATGAATTGTTATTATTATTATTATTTTGTTGATTATGCAGATTTTTTTAACAAAATAATAAATGTTAGGTTTAGTTCGTAATCTGTTGATTACAGAGTATGATTAATCGTTAAGGTTTTATGTAGTTTCATTAATTTGCATTTAGTTCGTTATGCGTAGATCACGGAGTAAGATTTTTCGCTAATTGTTAATGATTTTTAATGAATTATTATTATTATTATTATTATTATTATAATTTTGTTGAATTTGCAGTTTTTTGAACTAAACACTAAATGTTAGGTTTAGCATATTTTGTCAATAATATTTAATTTTCGTATATGTTAATCTGCGTTTAGTTCGAAATGTGTTGATTACAGAGTATGATTAATCGCTAAGGTTATATGTAGTTTCAATGATTTGCGTTTAGTTCGTTATCTGTAGATTACGGAGTATGATTAATTGATTATTCGCTAACTGTTAAATGTTTTTTAACGAACAATTAAGTATATATTTAGATTTAATGATCTAGAAGTTACGAATATTATTGTTGATTATCGTTAATAATATCTCTGATCAAGTTGTATACATTTCCGAAATCGCTGTTGAATTTTCAGATGTTTTCTTCTTTTTTATGTTTTTTTGATTTTGATTCGATTTTTGTTAATTTGCGCTGATTTTAATTTAGTAAAATCGTTCTTACTCTGTTTTAGCAACTGAACCAAATCTTGTTTTTTGATATGTCGATTCGGATTCCGTTGTTGCCGAAAGCTTGAAAGTGAATCGGATATAAATTCTTAGGTCTCTGTGTTTTAACATTTTAAGCATTGAAACGTTTAAATGTGAAGTGACGATTTGAAGTTACAATGGACTAAATGTAGATTGAAAATTTATGTGTTAATCGGCAATGTAGAAAAGAAACTTTGATTTTTTACTCGAAAACATATTCGGAGTACTTGCAGTAGATTCATATAAGTTTGAATCGTCTATGAGATTGTTAGATGAAGTATGAAGTTCACTCGAACCTGCTTAATAATCGAATGGTGGTACTGAATGTATGTTCATTGGACCTTTGTAGGCTTTGGATAAAATTCGATTTGAGAGTTTGACTGACAAAAGCAAGCTCGATGCTCAACCCGAGTTGTTCATTCACATTATCCCCGACAAGGCCAACAACTCCTTGACTATCGTTGACAGTGGTATCGGAATGACCAAAACTGGTAAGCTCTTCGTCTGAACATTTTTCAGTTTATTTGCCTGTCATTGTCCATTAAATTAGTTTCCATAATACCTATGTTTAGTCCTTAACATTATAGAAGGGATACTGACTGTCTTTTACGTTGTCGGTCTTTCAGATTTGGTGAACAACCTTGGTACCATTGCCAGATCCGGAACGAAGGAATTCATGGAAGCCTTGGCTGCTGGGGCTGATGTCAGCATGATCGGTCAATTTGGCGTTGGTTTTTACTCTGCATACCTTGTTGCCGAGAAGGTCATTGTCACTACAAAGCACAATGATGATGAGCAATATGTATGGGAGTCCCAAGCTGGTGGGTCTTTCACTGTGACCCGGGATACAACTGGTGAGCCTCTTGGCAGGGGTACTAAGATCACCCTCCACCTCAAGGAGGACCAGCTCGAGTACCTTGAGGAGCGACGTTTGAAGGACTTGGTCAAGAAGCACTCTGAGTTCATCAGTTACCCGATTTCTCTATGGGTTGAGAAAACGATTGAGAAGGAGATTTCTGATGACGAAGACGAGGAGGATAAGAAAGACGAGGAGGGTAAGGTTGAGGATGTCGATGAGGAGAAAGAGAAAGAAGAGAAAAAGAAGAAAAAGATTAAGGAAGTGTCTCATGAATGGAACTTGGTAAACAAACAGAAACCTATTTGGATGAGGAAGCCTGAGGAGATCACTAAGGAAGAGTATGCCGCGTTCTACAAGAGCCTGACCAACGACTGGGAAGAGCATTTGGCTGTTAAGCATTTCTCGGTTGAGGGTCAGCTCGAGTTCAAGGCTGTCCTCTTTGTACCCAAGAGAGCACCCTTTGATCTCTTCGACACAAAGAAAAAGCCAAACAACATCAAGCTTTATGTTCGTCGTGTCTTTATTATGGACAATTGTGAGGACTTGATTCCTGAATACTTGAGCTTTGTCAAGGGTATTGTCGATTCTGAGGATCTTCCTTTGAACATCTCTAGGGAGATGTTGCAGCAGAACAAGATCTTGAAGGTTATCCGAAAGAACCTTGTCAAGAAGTGTCTTGAGCTCTTTTACGAGATTGCTGAGAACAAGGAAGACTACACAAAGTTCTATGAGGCGTTCTCTAAGAATTTGAAGTTGGGTATCCACGAGGATTCTCAGAACAGGAACAAGCTTGCTGAATTGCTTAGGTATCACTCTACCAAAAGCGGTGATGAGTTGACCAGTCTTAAGGATTACGTTACCAGGATGAAGGAGGGCCAAAATGACATTTACTACATCACTGGTGAAAGCAAGAAGGCTGTTGAGAACTCTCCATTCCTCGAGAAGCTGAAGAAGAAGGGTTATGAGGTCCTTTACATGGTTGATGCCATTGATGAGTACGCTATTGGTCAGCTCAAGGAATTTGAGGGAAAGAAGCTTGTTTCCGCTACCAAGGAGGGTCTCAAACTCGATGAAAACGAGGATGAGAAGAAGAAAAAGGAAGAACTCAAGGAGAAGTTTGAGGGTCTTTGCAAGGTGATTAAGGATGTTCTCGGTGACAAGGTTGAGAAGGTTGTTGTCTCAGACCGTGTTGTCGACTCTCCATGCTGTCTGGTTACTGCTGAGTACGGATGGTCTGCCAACATGGAAAGGATCATGAAGGCACAAGCTCTAAGGGACTCGAGCATGGCTGGTTACATGTCCTCTAAGAAGACCATGGAGATCAACCCCGAGAACTCAATCATGGAGGAGCTGAGAAAGCGAGCTGAAGCTGATAAGAATGATAAGTCTGTCAAGGATCTAGTCTTGCTCCTGTTTGAGACAGCTCTTTTGACCTCCGGGTTCAGCCTTGATGAGCCGAACACTTTCGGGAACAGAATCCACAGAATGCTGAAGCTTGGTCTGAGCATTGATGAAGATGCCGCTGTTGTTGATGTCGACATGCCAGCTCTTGAGGAGGCTGATACTGAAGAATCTAAGATGGAGGAAGTCGACTAAGCTGTTTGAAGCTCTTTGCTCTCGGTGAATATTATATAACAATATTAGTTAGTATTCGGTAGTACCATTGTCCTCTTTGCTGAGAAACTTGAAATACTGTGCTCTGGTGGGAGCTGTCCTTTTTTGGCTGATGAATGATGCAATGCTTTCCTGTTTTTCCGTAATTAACCCGTTGTGTCTTTCTTGTTTGTTACTCAATTCTTCTTAGCTGTGGCGATGTTGTTTGTCAGTCAGTTGATTTTGTTGCGAATGATTTGTCATTAAGAGAGTTTGCAGGAAATCCCATAATGATTCACTGGTCTAGCAGTATGGATATGGGCAGAATGCTAGTTAAGGACAAAGGAAAAGAGTGGGAAAAACTTGCCAGGCATTTGGCCATTGATATGAACTTGATATCAATGGCCAAATGCAGCAGGTAAAATTACACAATGCGAGGAACTTAAGGCTTGCAAAACCCTTAATACATGAACAACACGACGAGATTTAACACACGAGCGTCATCCATATCTACCCACATAAAAAAAAAATCTCTCAAATATCATTTATGCCCAAACCCGATGAAGAGCAACTACAAAAGCCTTACAAAGGCCGTTATTCTAACATGCCAGTGCAGAAAGCAAAAACCGCGTAGGTGACAAAAGGAAGTCCAACGCAATAGCACCCAACCCAACCGCCAAACAAGAGTAAGGGATCCTTAATTAGAAAACCCAATGAAAACTAAGAATCAAAGCACAAAAAGAACAACTAAAAGGAGATGATACAACTCCAATAAAGCGGACAGAAGGACGACGATAAGCTCGACAAAGCTTGTCGAGCGACAGTGGAAGGGGGAAAGGAAGGGAGGACACCGATCCGACGAGAATACCACCGGACAGAACCACCATTCTTGAGAGATGATGTACTCCCAACTGTCTCAAGGACACTGGTGAGAAGCGGTGGGAGAGGCTAGAGGTTGGGGGGAGTAACGCCTCTCTGGCAGAATGCAAAAGGAGAAGGGTTAAATGAGAACGAAAAGAAGACCGTAGGGGTCGATCCGCCGCTATAGGAAGAAAGGACCGTCCTAACGCTGGCGGGAAGGGAGGCTGAAGATAGGGACAGGTGGTGGCTAGGGTAGATGGGGGTGGCTGGGGTTTTATTTTCGGGTACAATTTTTAGGGTTCCTCTCTAACTTTTCTGAGAAACAGCTATTGTATGAACTTGATAATTGAGCGCCATCATCATCTGGTGTTTACCCTTGTCATGCTACGAACCTTTTGGTCATCGGTGGTCTATTTTTTGTACCTTTCGGTTACGGGTTAGAACACAACTATATGCTCTAATGTGCGACGCACAACTTACATGCTGTATGGCAGTATGCATATCAACGACATTGTCTAAGGGAGTCTCGTCCACTTGCTGAGAGCAATATAGCGTTTTGTTAAACTCGAACTTAACATTGACTAGAAGACGCAGATTAACGAATCACTGATAAAAGAATGAAAATTGTGTCAACAAGGCTTTACAGTTCAAAATCCGTAGCTAATGAAAGGAAGGCAAAATAGAAAATTGCATTATTAAAAGCAAATAACAGACAGTATGTGAAAGCCTTGTTTTGAACCTCTGTACAAAAGAGCTCCATAAACATAGAAAACCATGATAAAGATATGTCTGCTAGAATCAAAATCAAAATTGATCAATAAATGAACAGATATAAGGACAAGGACCCGAGAACAAAACTCAGGTGTCATCAACTTGAGAATGGAACACAAAGCTCGGAAATGTAATTGTAATTTCCCTGTCAAAATCATACAAGAACATAAATATCAGACAAATTTTTATGCATTTTTCACAGCATCCTTTATAACTTTAATAACACAAATTACTCAAGATTTTAAACTGCACGACAAGAAAAGCACTTACTGCAGGTATTGAAGAGTCATATTCTTTAAAAGCGATGGATGTCGGTAAACAAGGGTTCTCCATTCTTCCTTATCGATTTTACCATCTTGTTTAGTATCTGTTTCAGCAAAGGTCTGCGGCAAATGACAAGGGTAAGACTATGGACTTATGGAGTAAGACAAGGATCATTCAATACCCATTTTACTTCTACCAACTCATCGGAAGCATTTTGGCAACAAGCATCTTAAACTAACAAATGCAAATACAGTGACATGAATACATGATATATCTATCATCTATGGTGCTTAGTGTTTAGTAATTCCAGAATTTGGTAAAACAGCTGCATACATGGTCGGCTAGTCCCAAAATGATTCAGGGTCGGCTAATCCCAAAATGTTTGCAAGGAATGGTAGACCTGAGGTGGGGATACAAAAGGAAAAAGGAAAATCATGGGAAGAAACAATCTCAAAACTAAAGCACAATAGGTGGCGGAAAAAAAAGGTATACTTGAAACATGAGGAAACCATACTGGAAAAAGAGCTAAGCCAGCATTTAGACGGGAGAAAGATACGTGAAGGACAATTGGGACGGACAAGAACAATAAACATTGCGAAAGATAACAGAAAATATGCAAATGAAAAGTATTTTTTATTGGGTAAATAGGCAGAAATAAAAAGACCAAAATAACTTCCAAAAAGTCACACCCACCATCCAATCCAATTGAAAACGATAAACAAAATAAAAATTTGTAGAAGGGAAACGCAGGTTTGTGCAAGCACCTTTGTGATGATTTCTTCAATTACATGATCTGCGAGGTTCATACCAGTTTCAGCTAGTGTGGCTACTACCATTTGCTTCACCTACACAAAAATATTCATCAAAAAAATTCCGAAAACTAATACTCCACATACTTCAATTTTAAATTTTCCATACATGCTCCAACAGACGAAGTAAAGAACGGGTTAAGGTTATACAAATGCATTGGACACTCAATTTTCTAACCAAAACGTTTTTACTCGTACTACTATAATAGGCCAGATTCTTCTCTGTACCCCCTTCTCACCCCTGTTTTTATTTATTGAAGGTTGGCATAATTTCCCTTTATCTATCCCTTCCTACCTCCATCTATACATGTGGAAAGGGAAGACGCAGAGGAGAACAAATCCTCGATGTTTTTCTTCCAAAGCTTTCCTATGTTGGAAGGGTTTTGATATGAGCAGCTCAATGACTGAAAATCTTGGATGTCTGAAAACTACAGGGAGTTCATTAATTAACGTAGCAAGTTTGAGCGGCCCAATGACTAAAAATCTTGACAACTCATCATATACCACGCTGTGAAAGATAAATTACTAGTCACAAAACTAAGGAACGCCATCGTATGCATGTATATCTCAATGGAAACTTGTTTGCTCTCAATAGAACCTAGCTGCAAGAGATTATACGAATGAAAATAATGGTCCTGCTTAGTGACAACTAACCTGTTCCCTCTCAATGAAACCTTGCTGCTTAAGATCATACAGCTTGAAAGAGACTGCGAGTGAAAGAAGACGCACAATAAGTAATTGCAAGCGGGAAGTTGCATCAGATGAAAATAACACTCTTCCGCAAATTATTTTTATCCCGCTTTTACTTCGGGGCTCAGGAAACTTTACTTGTGACAATCAATTTCTCCACATATAAGTAGAGATACATCTTAAAATTCAACATTTGATTTATTTAAACTATGAACTACTCCCAAGTCACAATTATCATAGTATCATTTTAGTTTCTTTATAACTATTTTCTTTAATATTACAGTCAAAGTTGACATTGTTTGGCCACCAAAGTTGAATGGGGACCATAAATTTGGAATGGAGGTAATACCAACTACCAAGTACCCAAAAAGGCAAACCAGTAACTTTAATACACCACCTAGACCATTAATTTATCGTTAGATAGCTCAACTTGAGCCAGTCCACAAAAAATATCGCTCTCGTAACTGTTTTTAATGCTGTTGGCACAGAATCAGGCTGTTGTATAGGCTAATAGAGACTTTGCGTAATGTGGTGATAGAAGTGATATCCGGATTCAACATATTCGTTCAACACGGCATGGGGGTTTAGTAATAGGAATGTAGCTTATCTACACATACTCACTTCCATTTTTAAGTCGTCTATAGCATGGGAATAAGAAATTAGATTTAGTTAAGAAAGATATGTAGTATACAGTCAATTTTTTGTTCAATGGGAGCTTGCGGATGGAAAACGGAAAGTCCACGAGCAAACTCTTCAAAACCTAGAACTCCATTATGCTTTGTGTCAAACAAGTCAAAGACCTACAATAACAGAAAAGGAAAAGTGATTTTAGTCAAACACGTGAAGAAAACTCGAAGTCATACAAACGAAATAAACTACAAAGTCTAGTGCAGCTGAAAAGTATGAGGACTTACCCTGTCGGCAAATAAACTCTCCCTTCTGTTCGTCCTAAATAGGGCCAACTGAAACTCTTCCTGAAGATGAGAAAAATAATAAATTAAGATAACTGCACTACATTTATGTAAGAAGCTTAACGAGACTCCGTAACGAGTACATATCGTTCCTACACCAAGTTATTTAGCATAACTTGCATTCTGATCTAGCAGATTCCATGATCGCAGGAAAAATGTAAATTTACAAAATAGATTCAGTATTACGGAGTACTTCTTTTATTCTATATTTCTCGTCGTACCCCTGATTTTGCATCATTTAGGACATGACTTTAGACAAAGGTGAGAAGTTGTACAGGAAGTTATATATCACAAATGTAAGCATGCTTTTATAATTGTATGAATTGGTATCCATAGTTCTAACAACTCTATGACACTCCACCAGGTTCCATATTTTCTATATTTTCGTTACATATTTTTACATCGCCCCCATCTAGTTTTTACTCATAAAAACAACCTAATGGGCCAATAAGCTTTAAAATATATTGTGCAGCTAAACAAGAAGCAATAACCATAGCATATAATCCAGTAAAACAATCAAGGTTTCATATATAACGTTGATTAACCTTCTGGATGAGACCATCATCAATCACCGCACTGCTTATTCTTTTGAATAACTCATAAAGTGCCTCAATTTCGCTCACACTAACTGCATCACAAAACCATAAAGAAAGATGAACGAAATCAAGTCACAAATCAGCGGGTTCCAAAGTTTCTGAGATCTTTATTCTACATGCAAGTTGCTATTCATTTATATATATGGTTTTCCCCGTGTATTTGTCAAGGAAAAGGACCACACGGTATTGATATCTACAAAAATGCTAAATTATTGATTAGTTAAGTTGGAATTTGTAATCAACCACAGAGCAACTATATCTGTTTATATACTAATAATTATAGTAGATAAACTGATACAAAAGAGCCATGTGAGATGGCACTTCTAGTAGCGTCAGATAAGCCAGCTCTGTAAGAACCCTAATTTGAAAATCCAATTTCAACTTGAAAAATTTCACGAGTTTTAACTTTTATTAAATATTGTTTAACAAAAAGGGACTCAAAGTCAACGAGAGCTTCAAATCAAACACCGACCGGCAAAATCTCTTTGTAGCTAAGTACTAGGAAATGTAATCGACAAATTAATAAAAAGCTGCTTACAGACAGTCTCCCTCGCAAGACGCTCAGGATCTTCAAGGCCTCGAGGTTCCTTAGAAATTTCAAAGTCGCAGCATTGTACAAGGGAAAGAAATAAATGCTGAATTGCGTCTATGCACTGCACCATGATATATCCCACAGATCAAAAATCCCCATACCTGTTTAAAATTTAGGCAAAGAGGAACCATTTCAATATCTAGGTCAAGCTTGTATCAACAATCTTTAGAAAAGGCAAGTCAAGTCATGTTAGGTTAGATAGTGTGACAAACCTGTTAACCATTTCCTAAATATGTGGGGGGTTCAGTGGTTTATACGATGCACGATAATGTGCCCAACCTTATCTGTTTCAGACATCAACAAGATATTATTTATTCATTCATCGACCATATCGAGTAATAAGCAAAAAAGATGCTTCAACATTGTTAACAACTACAATGGTATTAAAGAAAACCCGCATCAAGAAGACAATCATCAATAAGATGGACCAAAAAATTCTCCAACTGAGTATAAGTGTATAACCCTTGAGGTAATACTAATAGTCATGGTATAAATTCAGGGTCACGACACAACATCGTGACTGAGTTGTGAAGATTTCTGAGTCTGCATCGGCTGCACTTCAAGGCATTATCGGCCCTTTTAATGGTGCAATGTCCAAAATCAAGTCGCGGCAACCGATTCCCATATAAAGATATAAAGACTCAGACATGAACTGAGAATTAATACAACGGCATACACAAGAGCAGACAAAAAACTAAACATTTGAAACTTTTTTCTTGTAAGCATCAAACTTAGTCCCAACATCCACCGTATAAATAACTAACCCCCACGTCAGCCAAACGCCTGTCTATCTCCGTCATTACACAAACTCAGTCAATCTCACAAAGAAAAATCTTTTACCAACCATGACAAAAAAGAATCCCGCATTTTGTACATTGAAAGGGGTGCCAATCTTCAATAGTTTAATCCCACCAACAACAACATTACCCCAGTGCCTCAATGGCTCCAGCAAGGTAAGGGGGGTTGGGTGTACACAGTCTTACCCTTCAGGGACAACTACATTGAATGATTGATACTTCACAATATAAAGAAGCGCAGTCTAAAAATTTGTAACACTTTAGTTCAATCACAGCACTAGTCTTAGCAAATTCTTGTACGTCAATTATACATTTATACATATTCGAATCGACATAATTACCTAATAGTATAACACAAGAACCACAACCCCCTTTTCAGCATAACAATTTGAACACTTTTGTCACAATCAAACCATAAATCAAGAACCACACACAACAACATTCATACACCAATCAAAAACCTAACAAAAAACCACTTCAAAAAACAACAAAATCACACAAAATCAAACAACAATCCACAAATCTGACCTTAAAAAATCAGCAAAACATCCAAAATTCCTATATGGGTAATTGGGTACACTAACTATCAAAGATCCAATTTTGATAGATTATACAAATACCCACTTGCACACGGCACACCTGATCAACACATATTCAAAACAACTCAAAAAATCACACAAAACACAAAAAACATTACAAAATTCAACAAAAGATCGAAACTTTATAAGAAATTTATCTGACAATGATCTCATAAATTTGACAAATCTTTACATAATTAACATGAAAATTAAAAAGGGTAAAAATTTATTATTATTATTATTACAATTATTAGATTATATTATTGAGAAAGATGGCTTGCCTTTGGAAGACCAAACAAGGTAGGAGAGAGAAAGAGGAAGAGACAGCAAGGTAGAGTGATGATGATGGGGAAGAGAGAGAGAAAAACAAAGGGGGGATTGATTTATTTTTATTTTATTATTTTTATCGGAAAATTCACATGGTACACTCGAGATTTGCCATTTTGCACGAAATACCCCAAATTTTGATTTAGAAAACTTTAAGAGGTCATAACTCGTGTTTACGAGATCGTAAAGTGACGATTTTTTTTCAAATCGATCATCTTTTCGAGAACTACGATTTGAAAAAAAAAATTATTATTTATTTGGATCCCGTAGCTAGGAGTTATTGCATGTCAAAGTTTTTTTGACCGAACAAACTTTGAGCAAGCATATCTCTTGGTTACGAATTCCGAACTCGACAATTTTTTTTTTCAAATCGTAGTACTTGGAAAGACGATCGATTTGAAAAAAAAAATCGTCACTTTCTGATCTCGTAAACACGATTTATGACCTCTTAAAGTTTTCTAGATCAAAATTTTGGGTATTTCGTGCAAAATGGCAAACCTCAAGGATACCATGTGAATTTTCCGTTTTTTTTTATTTAATTTTATTTTGCTTTTTTGGTAATGGATTTGTATGGTCAAATAATAAGAATAAGAATGAAATGAGCATATCTCACAAATATAGAGTGGAAAATGTGGTATTAATAAGTGTTTTGGTGTAATAGAAGTACTTACTAATTGCTTTGAATTTGAGTTGGGAAATGGCAATAATAATCATAGTGGGACTCATGTAGGAATATACCATATATTTCATTTCATGGCATAAGTTTACCATATATTTCTCCATCACATCACAAATTATAAAAGAATGTTATTCTATTTTATAGAGGATGAAGTATAAGTTTTAAGAAAACGTATAAAATGAGAGGGTATTATTAGAATGAAAGTAGGATCACTTGATTATTTAATGGTAATTGGGTGGATGGGTAATGACATGTTGTGTAAATATGTAGGCTAAATTAAGAGTAGTTGCTCTTATTTGTTACCCAAAAAGGAATATGTTGTTTGGTTTGGATAGTCCGAATAAGGTAAGTGTTACCTTTGGTTTGAATGAGAGGGAGTATATTTATTATGATCTAGGCTTGTTTGGAATTAATATTTACAGAATAATTGGGGGATATATTTTAATGAAATGGACACGATTTATTCAATTATGGACACGAAAGACCATTACACACCTTTCATTTTAATGCCTTCATTTTTTATTTTGCTGCAGTTCCATTATTTTTGTCTTACTCTATCCTCCAACTACCACCGTAGGACAACCACCACGCACAACCTTCACTTTCGCCTCCTCGGTCGTCCCATGTATCGCATCGACCACCATCAAACCCGCCTGAGAACTCGACGCCCTACCTCCGACCCCATCTCCCCTTGCATGCCGCCCTACTTCTGACGCCCTCTGCTGATAACCTTTCTACACCACGACCACGACCACGCCCCCCTCCCCTGCCACCCCTTCTCCTAAAAACCCTAATTTTATCTAACCCTAATTTTATCCACGCATTTATTTACAACTAATTTGATACATGTAATGAATGATTAAAGTAATCAATGAAATAATCATCATTATTTGATTATGAGAAATAAGAATAATAATTGAGTATTTGATGATTATTTGATTAGTATTAAGCGATGAGAAATAGAGATTTTTTTGTTCACTAGTAAAAGGGTAAGATATGGAAATATTATGGCAAAAAGTTCATGAAAGTATATAGCTCGTCCATGAATGACTAACTACGAAGAATAATTGGCGATAAATTAATTGTTGGAGACTTGGAGTGATGGATGCCTCACAGTAATTGGTTCACTAGATTAATGACCTGTGAAATTTGGAATAAACATACAGAATAATATTAGTTTTTTGTCCAAATTTCACGGCCTTTATGAGATCTTTGGTTTGAAAAGAATCGTTTTCTAAACTCTTGAGAAAGTCACAACATTTGAATTTTAATGTGACTCACCGGTTGGCTGTTGTAGATGTTTATCGTTTTCTAAACACTTAAGCAAGAATTGTGGACAGTTAATTATTTAAAAAAAAAATTGGGATACCCCTTACAAAAAAAAAAAAAAATTTGAAGCCCTATTAACTCTATAATGCCCTGGTCTCTTAGATTGAAATTGTGTAAATTAAATTAAACTGAACTTAATGAACTTGATTTGAATTGAACTGAAATATTAACACTAATAATGTTGGACTAGACTAAATTGAGTTGAGCTGATCTTAATGAATATGAATTGAACCAAACCTATAAGATTAAATTAAATCTAGGGATATTCTACGGTGTACCTATGAGGTTTTTGGTTTTCTATGATGTACCACTACATTTTTGCATTTCTCTGATGTACCCTCGAACTCTGTATATTAGTCGATACATTGACCTTATTTATTGTCTTTGTTAAGTTAGTTTCTTAGTTATCCATTAAATCGCCTTTTTACTGTTTCAATTACTCGATAACCTACTCAATTACTTATTAGTTCGCCGATTTATCCATTAATCCACCAAATGATATTTGAATCTAACTAAAACCTCATGACTTTTCCATTATCGTTGCATGTTTCAAAACGAATGCTTTTAATAGAAGTTTGTGCTTATTAACAGTGATTTGTGGTGCATCTTATAGAGGATGATAATAAGATATTAAGGAGTAAAAATAAAGGTCGAACCACAATTGTTTGATAAGCGATAGAGTTATTGCAAAGTTGAAAAGGTTATTGTAGATAAATAAGCAAGAAGTTCAGGGCTATAAGGCATATTTCAAAAAACTCAGGGGTACACCGTACACCGTAGAAAATCGAAAAACTCAGGGGTACACCGTAGAATAAGGGTAAGATTATTGGTGAGTCTCGAGACAAGACTCGCATGACTATTAAGATAATACTCACTCAATACTACAAATAATCTACTGGAGCCTTGGGGACTTGGCACGCCTTTTAAGGTATCTCATCTAATACATGACTCATATGCGTTGAATCAATATTTTTTTCTTGTCTTCTTCAAACTTTACGAGAAAAGTGGAGTACGAGGGAGAGTGTATTATAAAGTTTGAACCGAGTCTGAAAACTAATACTTTGTAAAAGTGAGTGGAATACTTATGTGACCGAGTCTTATGACTATAAAGAGTCTAACCAATAATCATACCTTAACTCCATACGTGGAATTTATTTTACCAATCTATCTATTTTACTTAAAGTCGACGATGAGTGTCGTCTTGACTTAGGTTATGAGTTATGATAATGGCTGATATAATGACCCGATCCGACTCGACTAAGTTTTTATAGTGTTAAGGACTTGTAAATATTGACTCGCGATCCGAAATGACATGAACTCGAAATGACCCGTTATTTGGTCAAAACTCAACCCGTTCGACCCGATGGGTCAATGATAATTAAAAAATATTATGAAAATATTAATATTTTTATATTATATTTGAAATAATAAATACAAAAAAAAATTTGTTTTAATATTTTTAATTTAAAATTAATTTTATATAACTTTTATATCATTAAATAATATAATTGTTATTAAATAGTTTTATTTTTATACATGTCTTAATATGAGTACGATAAATAATGAATATAATCATATTATTAACATTAATTATGATTTAATTTAAAAAGTATTTTTTCAGTTAAAAAAATAAAAGTCATTATATTTTTTTTCCCAATTCGTATTTTGACCTTAACCCGACCCGAGACCCGTAAAACTCAATTCGTACTTTGACACGACCTGTATAACCTGACCAGTGACACAACCCGCCCAACCCGTTTGAGAGGTCTACCAATGTTTGGGTCAGTCAAGAATTTGAAAGTGTTATATGGGTAATGAATAATGATAAATCAAATATTGTTTTTAACACAATTATAATTAGTTTGTGCTTAAGTGGCATTAAACAAAGGTATACTAGCGCTATCATCGACCTTTCATATAGACCGCCAAAATTTCACCCCAATTTCATTGAAAACCTAAATTAGGGCATCAAACTTCGTCAATCGAAATTCAATTGTACTAGTTGTTCCTTCGATTCTGCAATCAGTGAGGTAAATTTCGATAAAATTTGGGGATTATTGGAAGTAGAACCATGGGAAAGCGAAAAGAGAGAAGATTAGCAGCGAAGATCGGCGCTGGTCGTAGATATAAACTCGATCTCTTCGCCGAACCTTCTGGTAATAATTACCTTTATTTAGGTTTCTTTTTATATGTTTATTGTATTGATTCTGTTATTTGTTGTTACTTTATTTGATTTTGAAGTTGATTTTGTTTTTGTTGACATCGTTGATTGAACTTGTTCGGAAGAATTTGAGTATTCAGTGATAATAGTTATTGTATTTGTGCGATTGCTGTAGTAGAAGTGGTTAATTCATTTGAAACAACTTATGTTTTCTTCGATTAGGGAAGAAGTTATTGTGTATCGGAAGTATTACTATTGTGTAGTGTCTTCTCTAGCTTTAAGCCTTACAGTAAGGTTAGTCCGCTAGCGGGCGGTTTATTAAGCGATGATTTATCCAGTAGCTTCCCTTTGCTCGTCAGACGAGGTTACCTCACAAAATCACTTTATATTGAATGTTTAGCTTACAAAGTCATTTTATCATCCTTTATTATTACGGGTCATGAATCATGACCCGTGAGACAATAATGGGATAGGTGTTATTCAGTAGATACAGTGAGAACAATTGTGTTTTTCATTAGGTTTGGAGAGAAGTAGACGGAGAAGAAATTTTGGAGAGTTATGCTCGATGCTGGCGCTTTATTTTTATTGTTGAGGAAATCGAGCATATATTTATAAGAGTGGAAGTTAGGAGGTCAGCAGATTTTTATTTTGGAATTATTTATACTATGTTGCTTCTCTCCTGATCGCAATTTGGTTATCTAAAGTTTATACTCTTTTTGCTGGACTTTGAAAATGTATTGCAGCAACAAAAGCTAATGATTCTATGATTCTGAGCAATTTTTGTTTTTCGGTTGGTGACTTTGTGGCACTCCATATAGCTCAAGGTAGCAATTGCAGCCTGTTATAGTGAATTTTCGCCGGAGGGTATTGAGCAGATGGGAGCTTGGTCATTTTCTAGCTATTTTTTTTTAATGATTATCACTTGTTTGTTGCATAACTTGAAATTGTGCATGTGTTTGTTCATTAACTGCTTTTAGCGGGATTAGACTCTCGTTTTTTTTATGTTTCTAAAGCGGATTATAAGATAGCTTCTCATCACGCTCTTGCTTATTAATTACCTAATTTGTTAGGAGAGTTGGATGGCTCTTCTCCGAAAGATGAACCTGGAAATGATACGGATGGAGAACACGACCTGGAGTTACCCAATTCACCGTCTTCAGGTGGGTTCTGTCAAATTTCTTCAAAAGGATTTTGTAGCGAAGGCATGAGTACATGGCTTTGTCATCATGGAAATATGGATATATGATATAAGAAATATTGCTTTCTCTTCCAAGTATCTGTTTTGGGATTGTAGAATGGCTGGTGCTGGGATCATTAATTGGTGAAATCTGCCCTGCCCTGCCACTGTGATAAAATGAATGTCCTCTACTTATAATGCCGTTTCAGGCAGCGTTGCAGTGTTCTGGAGAAGTCAACGGGAAAAATTACCTTCGGTTCGTGTATCTCTCACTTCGTAAGTTTCAAAATTTACTGACGTTTCTGTGTGTGCATCAGGTTGGTGGCTTACAGATTGCAAGTGCTCATATGAAGGACAATTTTTCCGTTTTTTCAATTTGGCACTCATTGATTTTTGCACATCTGGATGCGTTAATTTTGTACTTATGTGAACCAATCTTTGCCTTGGGAACATCAGACTGGTTTGTAATTTAGCAATGTTTGTGTTTCAGGTAAAAATCCTGAGAATCCGTTGTCACTGCTTGGCCAGTACAGTGATGATGAATTGGATGATGTACCAAATAAAGCTGAGGGCGAATCACCTGATAAGAAACAGGTAATGGCAACTCTTCTGACCATTTTATGTCTTTATTAAGAATTACTCTGTCACAGAGTAATGAGCCCCCTTCACTTATAAATTAGGCATGTGTTGATATAACCGTCCAAATCTTTTCTGAACAATTCCTTCTTCCATCCGGCTACAATAGAGGCTGCATTTATGCTGGGGCAGGTTGCTGTTTATCTTGAAAAGGAAATGGGGAAGCAGTGTCTTACTGTCTTTTTTTTTGTGTTGATTTGTGTTTTATGAACATTCTAACATTCAGCGTACTTATCCTTTTGTTGGCAGGCTACAGAGTCCGTCAACAAACAGCTTGAAGAAGGGGAAATTAGTGAAAATGAAGAACTGTCTGACGAAAAGGCTGACGATCAGAATCGACAAATCGATTCTGCCTCTGCAACTGCTTCTCTAGTTATTAATGCTGATGATTTGATGAATACGTCTGATACCTTCGGTGAGAAAATACATGAAGTTGATGCAGAGAAAAAAGATCCTGCTTCGTTGGCTTCGAACGAGCAAACTGCTGTAGATGTGAGTCTCAGCTGGAAAATGGTGTTACATGAAGAGAGTAACAGATACTACTATTGGAACACTGTTACCGGAGAAACTTCTTGGGAAATACCCGAAGGTTTGGTTCAGGGAACTGCATTGACAGATGTACCTGAAAGTTTGAGAAAAGACATGCAGGAGAATGCTTCTGGAGATGTTTATAACGCAACTGCTTTTGGAGTCAGCGCAGATGAATTTTCAGCTGGCCATGGAGTAGGTTACACGAATGGGGTTTCAGAGATGAAAATGGTATATGAACAAGCTGTTCCAGAAGGTCAATCTCTTGAATTTAGTAAAGGTGATGATAATCAGTTGCTGGGTAGCTCTTCATTGGTCGGTGCCTTGTCTTGTGAGACCCCTTCTCTCGGCAACTATATTTTACCCGATCAATATAATGCTGCTGGGAGTTTAACTCTGGGTAGCTATGCAGTACATGATCATAATGTTGTAGCTACAGAAGGAAGTGTCCATCTTCCTTCACACCTTGTCAAACATTGCGAAACTTTGCTGGAGAACCTGAAGATGCGACAAGGGTAGGATGAGTGTATTTGTGTTTATTTTTCTCTCTTGTATTATTTATTTATTTGTTTGTTTGTTTTTATTTTTGATCAATGTTTCTTACTCATAAAGTACTTATACTGTGAGTTTGTTTCAGGTTGGAGGTTGACCCTGGTCGATGTCAATCCATTATATTATCAGGATATATATCAGAGATAGAGGTCCGACTTTCAGATATTAGGGCCCTTTTGCCCTACGGGTCATCTTTGCTTCCATTTTGGGTGCATACAGAAAGACAGCTAAATCAACTTGCAAATTCCGTCAATTCTGAGATTGGGGAAGAAAATATTAAAATCAATGGATCATATATTAATCCTTCAACGGAAATCTATGTGCCGTGTAAAGGCACAGGTGATGACACGAAAGCAGATACAACTTTGACAAAGTTGTCTCCTGAGATTTCTTCAGGTATTACAAATGACGAAGACACGTCAGTTGGAACTGTGAAGAGTTCCCTTGACAAAGAATCTAATGGTAGTAGTTTCAACGTGGCTAAAACGTCCATGCCTTGCCCTATTATACATCCTCATTTTGATATGGAAGATGGCACAAAAGTCTGTGCTACGGATCTTCATGAAAATAGCGGCTCAAAGCTCTACTCTCAGGCTGGTGAGGATGTCGACATGGACATTGACATGGAAGTTGAACCTGATACAGCAGGTCCATTGGAGGACCCATCAAAGTTGTTAGTACAGCCAAGTACATCAATAATAGGAGAGTCTATTGTTCCGAACAGTGAATCATTTATTCCTCCTCCCCCGGATGAGGAATGGATCCCTCCTCCACCACCCGACGACGAGGGCATTCCTCCTCCCCCACCAGATGAGCCTTCTGAGTCTTTCTGTCCCTTACCGCCACCATCTGAACTCGAGGGTGCACAAGCCATATATGGCCAACAGTATAACACGAATTATGCAGATTCTAATGTAAATTATTACGAAAATGCAAGTGCAATGCCGTCAGGGAGTAGCTTTTATGAACTTGATAGTAGTCAGATTAGTGCTCTCAGTCTTCCGGTTTGTTTTGCTACAAATCAACAGCCCATTGCGTTGCCGAATCCCGCTGATACTGCTGTGTACTATGGTCCCTTAGCTAATACTATAGGGTCCTCCAGCTCCCAGGCTTCAGCTAGTTTTGCAGACTGTAATTCTCATTCGTCTTTGGAAATGACACTGTCCGGAACGTTTACGAGTCAAGCTTCTTCAGCTTCTGTTGTCTCAGCACCAGCAACTGTATCTGCTAAGCATCATGCTTCACTTTTTTCGTACAGTGCTACTGAAGCAGCTGCTGCTCTAGCCCCTGATACATTAGCTACTGTTTCTGAGCCATCTGCTGCCATCTCAAAGACTAAAGGTAATGATATGATACCCTTTGTTTATGTTCTTGTGATGTATATAATTTTGGCGCAGTCAGGAAACAAGTACTTTTCTATTTCTTCATGATTTAAGAAAATTCTCTGTTGATGTGCAATCGTGCTTATGCTTGATTTTCAGGGTATGATCTAAAGTGTCCTAGCCAAAACTCTGAGTATATTTTATGGGGGTATTGGTAACTAAGAATATTGTTATTTTTGTAATTTAATTACATGTGGCTCATCAGAGCGATCACTCATGTACGTTGGTATGACCTAAATTGGTTATTTGCATGATGACTTTTCTAGAAGTCAATTGAAAAATCAAATATCAAGAGTTGTGACAACATAATGATTTTGAGAGTCTTCGTGACAGATAATATTTAGCCTATGTTTTCAATTGCCCTACCCTGTAGATAGTTTTCTCCCAACTTGTAAGTAAAGTGTGTCTAGGTAATTGCGTGTAAAATTGAAAGCCAATATTCTCTGGAAAAGTGATAACATCATTACAAATAACAGAGGTAATACTTAGCAACCATATCAGCTCCTGAAACTACTGTCTTTGTTATTGATGTCTTTTGCTGCTTGCTTATCATGTGAATCTTTACCGAAGTGCACAAAGACAATATAGGAGTAACTGTTTTGTAGTTTTCACAGACTCACATAGTATTCTGTTTGATAATAAATTTTTCATTGCAATTTGGCTAGGCCGGCTTTCTGTTTTTCCTATTTTTATATTGGTTTCCACTTTCCAATCTGGAAGGACTTTCTGCTAATGAAATTGTTTTACCTTCCAATTTTCATTATTCGAATTTCTTAAACAGAGAAATTAGACTTGCATATTTCAAACAGGGTGTTTTTTTTGTCACTGTTGCTCTTCGTAGTGTTACTCCCTCCGATTCTAATGAGTTGCCCATATTCCGTTTTTGGCCTGTTCACTAAAATTTCCCAATTTCCATTATGAGCATGTTTTTTCTAGTAAATTCACCCTACTTTGTTGGTGACACCACCCCCCTCACAACCTTAATCCTTGCGCAAAAAGCAAATGGATCATTTTCAAAGCAACTGAGATAGAAACATTTCATAGAATTTCTTATTTTGCGACATCTGTTGTATGTTGTTACTTATGATAAGGTCATGTATTTTTCAAATATATTCTGAAGAATGTACCAATATGTTTTCTTTCTTTTTTGGTTCTCAGCTTCACGGATGAAGAAGCCAAAGGTTGCTGTTGGTTCCTCGTTAAGGTCTAACAAGAAGGTTTCTAGCTTGGTGGACAAGGTAAACTCTGATATGATATGTTCATTGACAAATACGTGCCTTTTAGTCCGGTGAATTTACAATTGTTTATTTCCTCATCAGTGGAAGGCTGCAAAAGAGGAGCTTGAAGAGGAGGAAGAGCGGTATGAGACTCCTTTGGAGATTCTTGAAAAAAAGCGGCAACGAGAAATAGAGGTAAGTTTGCTGATAGTTGGCTGACAGAATTTCTTCTGTTAGGGACACTATATCTGAGACTCTGAGCTGTGGATTTAATTGCAGGATTGGCGTGCACAACAAATTGCAAGTGGGGAAGCTAAAGAGAATGCTAATTTTCAACCACTTGGTGGTAACTGGTAAGGAAGCTTTTCATCATCTGAGGGACAGAAGGGTGCGGGGGAGAATTAATGTGCTAATACAAATTGTAATAGTGCCACTGTTATAAATGTTCCATTAATATGCGTCATTAATCATATGATTTGTCGCAAAATCAAGAAATGTCCAGGAAAAAAGCACCTTAGTTATTTTTTTGGTAAAAAAAGATCACCATTATTAGTATGCCTGGCTGAATGATAATTAATCATGTAATCAAATGAGTCGCATAAGGAATTGGGTTGATCTTATATTCTCACATGTAAGACGTTCTCATACAAGACTCATTGCTAGAGTGGTAGTAAAAAGATCAATACCTTTGTTTATTTGTGATTTTGGTGTGCAGGCGTGAACGTGTTAAGCGTAGGCGAGCTAAAAAAGAAGCTGCTACGGAGACTCCTTCAGTTCCCATTCTTGAAGAGATCAAGCAACCTGATTTAAAGGCTCTTGCTAAAGATCTTCCTCCCAGATGGCAGGTAAATCCCATTTACACTCTCGTCTTCATTTGCTGATAGAAAGCTTAGCAGGTCATTTTGTTTTTGTACGAAGTGGAGATTCCGATAAAGTTCCACCCCAAAAAAAAGATACCTATATAAAGTTATATAATCCATGGGAATTTCCCAAACTTGTATGGTTGATAATGTGGAAAGCAGACTCTATGGAAATTTCTACTTAGCAAGAGTAGGCAAGCACCTTTCTCCGTCCTGTAGGGTTTGGAAATTTATTTGTCCTCCATTATACAATACTAAATTTTGCTAACTGAAAAAACTCACCTTTCTAATCATTCATAGGAATTTCCGATTCCCATGTTTTTGTGATGTTAACCAACCAATCAATCGGTGTTAATGTCAAATGTAAAAGGGAATGTTTTCTTCTTATTTGATACGGAGTAGTTATTTCCGAATAATCTCTCTTTGTCCTGACTCAGGCTGTTCTGAATACTGATGATTTAAATTTTTAAATACATCATATTCTACACAAAAAGCCGTATTTGAATTCCTGTTACTAGAAAGTACCAATGAAATATTCCTTTTGTTATAATTTGCTTCACCTTTGTATTATTGCGTGATTGTTTACTTAAATCTATTTTTCTCAGGTTTACTGGGATGATTCGTCAAAGCAGATTTACTACTCAAATTCCAGTACTTCAGAAACGACCTGGACGAGACCAACACGATAAAGACTTTTAACCAAAGGACTGTCCATCCCAGCTCAACTTTTACGGTGTTGGTATGACCCATCGTTGCTCAATGCTCCATGTAGTTGGTGCTAATCTGTGTATATAAGTTTATTTAATCTGTTTGAATTAGCCTTACTTTAGTTATATACCTAGCCCACACGAGAAGGATTAGTTTCTTAATAGAAGGGGAAATGAAGAGAAACTATAGGGGTCCAAGAGCCAAGAGGTAATGGCCGTAATGAGCGAGAAAATGGAGCAAGAAAGGGTAATTGTCCCCTGCTGCAAAGGTGTTCCACATTTTTGCTTTGACAACTTCACAATGATTTTGTACTTGCGTTTATTCCTTTCGAAATGTTTAGAATAACGACCATATACAACTGATAGTTTTTTATGTTAAACTTTGGTAGAGCCTTCTTAAAATTGAAGTGAGAACTTGTTGCAGTGGGGAGCAAGGGTGCATGTTTATGTAATTTTGGGCATGTTAGCAATTTCAAAACCCTAACTACCCAATGACCTAAATTAAAGTGTGAGAAGACAAATGACCGAAGATGCATGTAATTCAATCCCGTTGGTCACCCTCATGGCGGGCCATTTTTGTCTGAACAATAAGACGAGGTGTCGTAATTTTACAGCCAAATGTGTCCGCTTTGGGAATAAAATGGTCACAAAACCCGGTCTTATTGTTTAGACGGAATTGGTTCGTCTGACGCAAATATTTTCAAATTCAGTAAGGGTGTCGTAATATTGAGACAAGATTTTGTCCATTTCCTTCCAATCTTACCTTTTGCATAATCCTGATAAATTTTGGGTCGTCATTTTTTCTTCAGATTAATCCTATCAATAGATAGTTGATGAGAGGGAGATAAAACGGAGAGTAATTATGTCTGATGGTGTTTTGTTATTTGTAGATTCTGTAATAACTACGAGAACAATAAGTCTCGCTTGTGACCGTCTTTTAAAAAAGATCTCTTACAACCCCCCTACTTGCTCTCCCACTTACCTTGCAACTTGTGACGGGTCTTTTTAATGCGACGAAAAATGTGTTACAAATGAAAATTTGTGCTACGAGAAATAATGATATACAATGTCTGATGTCAGAAACATCTGGAACTCCTCAATTTCAGTTACAAATTACAAGTCGTCCAACCTGAACAAATGAACAAATTCAACACATTCTCATATCACTTGGCAATAAACGTTAATGGTACACTTACAAAAAAAAAAAAAAATTAATGGTACTGAAAATATATTCATTGAATATCGTTCTCACATGCAGCATTCTGCTGATAAACAAAATACATTGAATCAATCAAGAAACAACTCAGGGAAAAACAAACACACCATTATAGTTATACCAATTACTTAAAAGTATGTACTCTGTAAAGAAATGATTGAGACGTAGAGAGTACTACGTAAACATTCTTAGTTATTAGTTATGTTCCGATTTCGCTCATTCGGTCCATTGATTCTTCATAGGGAGTGAAGTCAAAGTCTGGAGTTAGTGGAACAGAAGTATCTTTATTAGATTCCATTGCTGCTCTTATAAGTATCTCAAAATAGTGATCATATACCTTACTAGGGCAAAACATGTTGAATGCATCAAGCATTTCTGTTGCTGAACGATGATCGACAATTTTAGCACAACCACAGTCGATTAGCATTGCGTGCATTAATGGGTCGTAAGTGCCAGCATTGTAGTCATCCTCATTTTCCAGCATGAAGTTTATGAATTTTGTGAGAACGGCTTGATCATTTACTAAAGTTGATGCTGGTATGCCTTCTCCGTCACACACTGGAGCTGGTAGCGGTGGTAAGGCTGTGGGGGAGGCAGCGGGGGTGGTGGCGATGGAAGCCGTGGTGGTTGTTATGGTTATTATCACCATGGTTATTACTACTAAGAGTGGTGTGTTGAATGCCTTTTGGTTTCCCATGCTTGGAAATGAAATAGCCAAGAAACTAAGGTTGTTTTAAGGTTATGAGTTTGAGAGTTGTGGATTGTTATAGTGATTGTTGGCTAAAGTATTTATATAACACTTTTAGGCCTATGTCGCGTTTCCTATGTACGATGTGCTATCTCATACCTTAACTAATGAAAATTCTAGAATTCTGTGAACAAGTCATTGCAAGTCATTTTGGGTTATTTGTGACCGGGTCATTTTTTAGCCAAGTGAGTTCGAATCAGGTTGGGTAGTAAGTTACGGACTGGATCAGGCCAATTCAGATGTCAGGTCATGTTCTGGTTTTGCGGTTGGGGTCAATTTCAAGTGTCGGATCAACCTTTTCAGATCCGGTTAATCAGATTCGGTTGGTTTTGTCAAGTCTAAAGATTGAATTGCACAATAATTATTGAGTTAAATATTGACAAAATGGAAGGTTTCATCAATTAATGTACATCCAAGTTTATAACATGGTTCCAAGTTCTGTATATATAAAAAAAAAAAAGTTTTGTATAAAAGAAATGGTCGTTAAGATTCAGGAATTGAATTGAAGAAAGGAACATTTTTAAGGTCCTTGTAATAATCTAGACTCCTAGTTGCTCAATAAGATAATATTGATTTGATTTTTGTGGGTTTCCAATAATAGGTCAGGACAATACTTGGGAATATGCCAGTGTATTGAAGAAAACAGAGATGATAATGTTAAGTTCGGATCCTCTGTTCCATTTACGTATCCCATATCGGCCATATGTCCAATTTTGCTTCTTCATTTGGCATATGAAAATCAATTGTGAAAAAATATTAGGCAAGACAGGATGCAAAAATGGGACAAAGAATCCGCTCTCTATTGCTAGTACTGATTAAGCGAGAATTAACTTTGCAAAATGATGGTGAAAACTGAAAAAAGCTAGCCAACATCAACAATTGAAGTTTCTCATAGATAAATGAATGTCCAAATCATGCAAAATTCAGTCATGCAATTAGAGTAGAAAAACAGGAAGCATGAACTCATAATTCATAATTTCTTCTGTACAAAAGACACTGCCAAATTACAGTGATCAGCTCTGTAAGTTCGGGGAATGTCTCATAGAGTCACCAGAGTCCGGCATTTCACTCGACACTTGAAACACTCTTTTCACTCACATTTTCCTCGTCTTCCTCGATATCTGACTTGGGTTTCGAGGCCTGGTTCTGGTTCCCAGTCGTGCTTTCAGTTGATTCTGAGAGGCTCAGTGATGTGTAAACCGACATGCCTCCTAATGCTGTGACTGCCCCACACAGACTCATAGGTCCTGGATCGGAATTAAACAGTAAATAGCCTCCGAGCATGATCATACACGTCTTGAATTGCCCCAGTACCACATGGGATGTTGCCGAAGTTGCCCTGTATTGTGAGAATGTAATTAACACATGAAATCAAACAAAAACGAATGCGGAATTAAGTGGGATTTTTTCGTACCCAAGGGCTAAAGCTCCAGACCACTGTAGGAGAAAACCGAGGACTGCAGAAACCAGAATTGCTGAAGCATTACTGACATTCCATTTAAAAGAGAGAACTCCAGGAGGATCTAACCACGGCATTAGAGCTACCAAGAAGAATATCGTCACAGGAGTCGTCTTCCACATCAATCTGCATTTATAGCCCTTTAACTTGTCACTCAAATTTGTAATTCGTGGGACGTCTTTCGACAGTTTGGTGATCTAGATAGAAAACATGTACAGCAATTTAAAGATTTTCTTACGCTAGAGCAGTCCAGTTACTTTGCTGCTGCAAATTCGACCAGAGGATTTTGTTTACGGCACTGGGAACTATCCATGCAATTGCGACACACGCACCAAATACGTTGAACTCAAGATCTGTGACTGTCGCGACTGCAACTCCTATGGAAACTATGCCTAAGGCCAAGACCTGAGCAAATAAATCGTTGGAAAATCACACATTTTGTTCAAGATGAAATGCGATACACATTTTTTTAATAACATCAGCTTAAAAAGAGTTTTACCTTGTTGTAAGCAACGGTCTTCTGAAACAAGATAAATTCTGTGAGAACAATTGTTGGAGTTACTGCAATTTTGGCCATTTGGTAAAAGCCAACACTGAGAAGAGAATATGTAGATAAATTTAGTGACAAAAGATTAAATGGCGACGGTTTACGTATAGCATTATGGCAATTTGTGATCTTTGTGATTCTCTTTCTTTTTTTTTGGTGTAAAGGGAGCGAGTCACAAGTACTAATATGGTGCTGACGGGGCATGAACCTAGGTTATGAGTGCCAGCTGGCTAAGCTAACTGACATATGTAGTCTTTGTGATTCTCTTAACAATACCATATGTATGTCATGCACTTACTCGGATTCAACTACAAATGTTAAACGATGTTGCGTGTTAGATTATTAGACTATTTTCAATGTTAAGTTTATCGCCTAAAATGAAGTATTGAAGTGTCCTGTTTCTACATGAGGCAGAAGTGACCGGTCTAAATAATAACTCGAAGACAAGTTTTTTCGGGATTACCTGTTGTATTGGAGACTTGTGTTAGCAAGACCATTAGAAAGAGCCATGACAATACCAAGAGAAAAGAGAGAAGAGAAAGGAGTAGATTTCGAAGGCGGAGATGCAGGGAGCCAAGATAATGCCTTGAACAAAGCCATCAATGTCCATGATACAGTATAGTGTATCAATGTCAAAAATATTGGATAATTGAATCCTACTCTCCCCATCACCTGGTATCAACAAATACAACTGAGTTGAAAATTTTACGTCTTTTAGACCTCATACTAAAAAGAAACATAGCTAACCTTATACGCCTATATGGGACTATCTCATACGCGAATTTAGAGATATTGAATGAGAGAAGAAACGAACCATTTTGTTGGTGAGAATAATCCCAACAGCGACACAGAAATTGAAGGACATGGCGACAAGCGGCCCACAGAATCGCTGTTGGAGCCGCTTGGCCGATTCTGAAGTTCGAACATCATTGTACAGATATCCTCTTAACTCCTCCAGGGCTCTTCCTGTTCAAATTTCATCAAATTCAACACTAAGGTAATAACCTAAATAACATCTTTTATATGCTCAGACCAACTTTATTATCTAGAGGTGATCAAATGCGTGCTTTGGCCAAAATACGCGTTGATTTCAATCTCGATTTTTGCTCATTTTAGTTTACTCAATGAACTGGACTACTAGCTGGTTTAGGCAAATTAATAAAATCCATTCTCTGTATGCAAATCTTTCCGGCTAGACATAGTGGACGAAATGACCCATGAACACGTCTGCTATATAGGAGTATATCATAATAATTACACGACAATAAAATATATTGTCGTTAAATAATACTCCGTAAGAAACATAATTGATATATTGATTGATTGATAATTTGATACTGATCAGCATGGCCGACATGGCTACCTATAAAGAACAATTAGATTCTTACCACGTTATCCTACACCTTAGCCAAGCTGCTATGCTTTTTTATTCTTCATTGATTCCGCTTAGTTATTTGCGAAAAATTAAATGCTCTCAAATCAAATTTTCTCATTAGCTTTTTTTCTCTCGAATACAATCACGTGTTCCACCCGATATACAATGAATTTTTAAGGATTTAAAAAAGCTTTCTGAAAGCAACCAATATATATCTTATACTTCTAAGACTCATCATCTAATGATAGTATAGATTATATATTGTCCATAACTTCATAACACCAAAATATATAGTTATATATAATATATACAGTAAAAAATAAAAAGGTAAAAAAAATTATGAATGAAAATAAACCTGTTTCACCAGCATCACTGTCTTTTCGTTTGAGTAACTTTCTGGCATGTACCCAAAATCCCATGAAGGGTTTTTAATTTATGACATCTACTATTAGACATTGAAATTCTTCTACATATATTTATAATACAATTTTATTAAATCCGAATATAAAACAATAAAAACTATAAAAAGTATAGTTCTACCAAAAATGGGTGTCACTCAAATAATGAAGAAAATTATGGATTAAAGGAAAATATATGATTATGGGGAAATTCCCATGCAATAATAATTTAAATAATAAATTGAGTTTGTTGGATCCAATATAAAGAGTTTGATGTGATTTAGAAATCTCCAACTTTAACAATTAATTAATAATAATTAATAATAACCCTTGAGATTATAAAAAACGTAAGCATTTTACTTAGTTTATATATATAATTTGTTATAGTAATTAATATAACTAAAAAAAAAAGATTTAGAGAAATTAAACTCTTAATTATTGATTTAATTTGATGGGTTGTTTAGAGTTGTTTATTATATGAACTTGTTAGTACAAAATAGGTAGAAAAAGACACGAGTTAATTGTTGTTGCATGTGTTTGTTGAACAATTTTGTTAAGTTATGTGTATTTAAAATGAATTAAGAGAAATTAAAGGTGAAATATGAAGGCAAATAAATTGCATGTGTTTTTTTGTATAAGATTTGTCAAATGAAGAGAAATATGAGGGGAATATGACATAGTCTTAATAATTATAGTAATATATATGTCTACGGTTTTATTACTCCATAAAATTTGGGAGAAAAAGTCAATTTTTTTTGTATAGCTTATTGTTGAGTGTATCTCGGATCTTATTTTTATAGAAAAAATAACTAAGTTGTTAAGATTTAATTTAATCAAATAATAAGGAGTTAAAAAGGTTCTTAGAAGAAATAAGTCAAATCTAAAATTTTATTTCATTTGCTTTATTTGACCCAATCTTATAAAACTCGAGTCATGTGGTATTTAGTTAATTTAAACATTTATTAAAACGAAGAGCATATAAACAACTCAAACAAGTTCGAGTGTTAGGCAATAATAGATCTCGATATAGCCGATACAAGAACAATAAAATTTGGATTAATAATGCGATTTAACGGAGCTCAAATAGAATGCGAAGTCTTGTGGTAGAAGAATTTAAAGGGAGCTATGCATCTGTTCCGAAATATCGAATATTCAATCCAAAATTTGAGTTTGGTGTATGTATATATCATCTTTATTTCAATCAAATTGTATATATAAAGTCTCATACTCTCATGGTATGTACATACTATGTATCATCTTTGATATGTTATGAGAACTGGCAATCTTCTCTTGATAAAACCTAATAGAAATGCTTTTACCCTAAAATTAGAGAAAATCGATTAAATCAACTTTAATCCGCTAAAAAAATAATGTCACTTGTTGATGAAATAAAATAATTACTTGTTTGATATGAACACTACGATTTATAATTGAAAATTTCGGAAGAATTCTAAAATTAGGTTTTAGAAGACAGGGATGAAACTTTTTTTTTTGTAGTCATTTGGTTAAGGGTGGAAGGAAAAATTTGAAAACCTTAAAAAAAATGTACGGATATTACGTAATTATAAAAGTTGTATAAGTATAAAATTACATTATTTTACTTTGATTAGAGATCTACCAAATTAGATGTGCTCTTGATAACGAAATAAAGAGAGACAATTTTCTTGGTATTTTTATTTTGGTGCACAAAAGTTTAGGTTAAGGGTAGGTTTTAACCATTTCAAGGCCATGGCAGACCACCGACTTTATTGAGGGCTTAAAGTGGTGTTACAAATTGCCTATCAACATGACTATGTTTTAACTCAATGGGAGTCGAACTCCTGACTCTCCTCCTAACACCAATTCAAAAAGATACTAGGCCGAAGACGGGCCAAATTAGTACTCCAATCCAATTTAAATTACCCATTTGCTTTTGGGTGGTCTTCGAGGCAACGCTTTGACCGTATTTTTCTCTCTTTATATATAGAATTATTATACAAAAAATATAATTATATAAAAGATATTTCCGTGACAAAACCAAATATATTACTTCCGTCTTTCAAAGTTCTACATATTTCGATCTATAAACAGTCAAAGTTTTGAAAGTTTGACCTCTAAAAAGCAAATGGATAGTTTGGATTGTATTGGAGTATGATTTTTTGTCCAAGGACATGAGAGTTTATGGATTTTAGCGGATTCCCAAGCCGGCTCTTTCTAAAATTTAGAATATATATTATTCAAGCTCGCTTTGTTAGCTTACCAGACAAGACTGGCCAAATGGACCGTCCCATTCATAAATAACACTACTTGTAATGAATATTAACATATTTAAATATGGAGGTTACTTATATAAAATATCAGGTTATCGAAAAAATATTAATTAAATATGAAGTATATCTTTTTAAGAAATTCTTTTGGGTTCTTGTAATTGGTCTAATCTTCTACGGTTATACTTTCTCCGTTTTATAATTGTATACGTTTGCTTTCTGAGTACTATTAATAAGTAAGGAGAATCTTTAACAGAACTTCTAATATATATAACATAAAATATAGTGATGTGAGATCTTGTTTAAATTGTCTTACCGAGTACAATATTAATATCAATTTATTTTAATTTTAATATGTAACTTAATATATAAACAAAAGAAAATGAGAATTGACATACGTGATAAAGCAAATGTATACAATCAAATGAAATGGAGAAAGTATATAATACGAAATACTGAATGAATTATAAAACAATTTGTGTATTTCATAATGAATGAATTTTAAATTTAAAAAGAAATCACACTTTTGCAATATAGCCCTAATACTTGTCCTCAAATCATGCTTTGATCTAGCATGGGTTTCCTAGATCACTTCTAACACTTTTGCAATATAGCCTTAATGCTTGTCCCCAAAACCGTGCATTAATCTAGCATGGGTTTCGTACTTTCCTAGAGCATTCTCGACAATAGTAAAAAAATATACTCCCTTCGTCCCGGTTAATAAATTACATTTTTGTTTTTTAGATATTTCAGTCAATAATTTACACTTTTATATTTTGAAAATATTGCAAATTCATTGGACAAAGGGAGTATTATATTTTTTTTTACCTTTTATGATCCCCTACTTCCTCGGGTAGGTGTAAAACGAACTTGAGCCAACACTTTATCACAAAAACACGAAGACCATTTTAGTTTTTTACTAGCCACATTAAAGTGATTTCGAATCTCCGGCCCTCCCTCACACCATGAACCCCTTAAGTTATATCATTAACAAAATCGTTCCTCCTCTCACCACGGTTTGCCTTCCATTTACCAACCAATAATAATATATGAGTTTTTTGTCAGATAACACCTAACATCTAAGTCTTTTGTAAATCTGATACCTAATGTTTTTCTTTTTGCCCAAAAACACCTAACTTTCACCTTTTTTTGTCTTATGACACCAAATTGGCATTTCCGTCAAAAAAAGTCAAACTACCGTCTTGACTAACGGAAAATGCATAGAAGTTCATCCAACATTGATATTGCTAACCCAAGTTCCCTCTAATCTCAATTTATCCCTCTATTTTAATTTTCCTCCATTTTCCTCCATTTCCTATTTTTCTTCCACAATAACCTTAATTACATTATCCTATAACCTCTTCACCTTTTCTTTGTGGATGAATAAACTCATCATATTACAAAATTAATAATAGAATTATTAAAAACAGAAAGCGCAATACAATAACAATAAATTTGGTACCAAAATTTCATTTTTAATTAGGATTACAAAATCGGTGCATGAGTAGTTGTAAAATTAGGGTTAATAAGACCAAATAGATAACTAAAATATTAGGAATTTTTACAAAATTAATGAAAAAGATAACACCTTTGATTAAAAAATTGGGGTTTTAATAAATAATATTGAAGAGAGATAGTAATACCTTATTGATCATGCAAGTATAAAGAAGAAAGAGTTTATTATTATCAACTAATGGGTGAAGGTCAGAAATTGATGAAGTTACAAAACTGATTGAGAGAGTGAAGATGATGAGGTATTAACAAGTGAACAATTCATATCAGCATTTTCCGTTAAGTCAAGACGGAAGTTTGACTTTTTTGACGGAAATGCCAATTTGGTGCCATAAGACAAAAATAGATAAATGTTAAATGTTTTTGGGCAAAAAAATAAATATTAGGTACCAAATTTACAAAATGCATAAATGTTATGTGCTATCTGCCAAAAAACTCATTTATATATTGATAAAAGCAATAAACCATTAACAAATCACTATATAATACAGAAACTCGATATCACCTTCTCACGTAGCTCTGCATAAAGACCATTATTTTACTGCAGGTGATAACAAAACTCGATATCATCTAATTACACTATTCCATCTTCCTTATCCCCAACCCCAAACAAAATGTTCAACCAATAAGTATTGTGGAGGCTCTATTTACCTTCCACTTGCTCTTTGAGATATAAAACTTTATTGCTTGAAACTGAACAGTAGGACGGACTGCTGTTTTGTTTTTTAATGTAATATTGCAGCGGAATTTAACGTTTCATTTGTTCGTTCTTCCAAGTATGGTCCCACATCATTTTAATAAAGGAATTTAATCCGTCTTAAACTTGCAATGAATCACCTGTCACATGTGATATTCAAAGAGCATTGAAAAAGGATGGAGACCAAACTCAATCTCAAAAGCATGACAGACAAGTTATAGCCTAAAAAGGTCCACATGTTGATTCACATCCTTTCAGACAACCCATTACACATAAACAAACATAAACAAAATTTAATTAATCCCTCATTTCTTCCCTTTTCTCTTCTACACAAAAATTAAGGAAATGAATTTGGACAACACAAAATACACTACCCCACATACAAATGAATTTAGACCACACAAAACACACAACCCCACATCCAAAAAAGAAAAGAGGGAAAAAAATCCGACTTACACAATAAAAAAAGAGGAAAGAAATGACCGACTAGGAGAGAGTATTTAAAACACAAAATATATTCTAATTATAATAAGGAAAATGATATATACAACCCACTGGGTTGTCTTTAAGTGTCTAAAAGAGGAAATAAAAACTTAAAACAAGCAACAAGCATTAGTGACATCAATATACGCGTAATTTTCTCATAAATTTCAACTTTAATTCTACCTAAGAAAATATATTAAATTTTTTGTATTTATCATTACCCTTATAATAAACCAATAAAAAGATGCTTTTACAGTTTTATTAACTTGAAGCTTTGACCAATCTTCTTGTTTCTCTTCTTTGTTTCTCTTCTCCCACTCTCTCTTCTTCTCTTTGTTGTTGGACCCCACAAACACAAACACTAACAACAAACACCAAACTCTTTCCTACACATCTCATTTCATTCATCATTTCTCTCTTTCTCTTCTTCATTTATTTTTTGTTTTGTTATTATTACTTCAAATAACTCAACTTTTCACTTTTTTTTTTACCATAAACTGCATAAAGTTTTGATCTTTATTACTAAAAGGTAAGATTTTTTGTATTGGGTTTTCTTTGTTTTACCTTTTTATGTAACTTTTAACTGGTCCTGCTTCTGGGTTTTGTTGGGTTTTTGTTTTTAGCATCTGGGTATTTTTTATTTTATTTGGATCCATTTTTATTTTTATAGTCAAAGTTTTTGAATTTTTTTTTATTTGTTGTCCTTAATGATTGATTGGGATCTAGACATGTGTTCTTGATTGACCTTTGTTTTGTTGTATTAATGTTATAATCCTTTAAATTTCTCTAATTTTTTTACTATATATTGTGCTAATCTTTTGCTAATTGTCTTTTTTTTTTATCAGTGGAATACATTATATTTGCTTGGTTAAACAAATGCATGATGCATCTGTAGCACTTCTTTTGCTGAGGTAAATCTTTGAATTCATCTTTTATTGTTCTTTTGATTGATTTGTATTTGAGGTTAAAATTTTAATCTAACTTTTAATTTTTACCAAATGCTTTGTTTAGGTAAGCATGATTGCTTTTCATTTTGTATGTTAAAAGATTATCTCCTCTTTTAGTAAAGGTTTCATTAACTTTTGAGGATCAGTAGCTTAGTTTGATTTTAGTAGCTGCTTTTAGGACATTGATCTTTGTGGGTCTAACATAGGGGTGGGGTAAGGCTGCGTACATCCGACCCGTCTTACCCCGCAATTTGATGGAGCCTTTGAGGCACTAGGGTAATGTTGTATGATGATTGAAAGGTGTAGTTTTTGATACTGCTGATTTTTTTTTTTCAATAGTTTGATTATGATGTACCTGAAAATATTCAGGGTTTCATGTTTGTTTCCTGATAGTTTTCGGTTGACTTGATTACAGTGATTGACGTGGGGTCGTATGGAGTTGGAGGTTCTAGATCTTGGAGCTTCATCTGGTTGGATTGATGGATTGAATTTATTCGGTTGAGTGATGTGTATACAGAATTTTATTTATTTCATTTCTCACTTTTTATCTCAATGGCCTCCAAATCGGGTGTGAGAACGGGTGTTCAGACTTCTGAAGGGAATACTCGGAGGCCATCACCATTTCAGCCAACTAAGCCTGGTAGATCGGAAGGAGTTGTACCGAATAGGCTACCTTTATCTCCACGTCAAATTCCACCAAAGCAGCTTGTGAGTGATATTATAGACGAGAAAAACTTGGTAAATGATGTTGATAATAGTGCTAATCTGCCATTAGCTGATAAGCTTGGTTCAAGTTTGTCATTAGCTGATAAGCTAGAATCTAGTTTATCATTAGAATGTGGGTCCGAGGAAGATAGCAAAATATCCGATCAAGGAATCGGGTCTGCCTCTGGTAAAGTTAGTGATGGAGCGGGAAGTCTTGCAAAGACTAGTGGACGTGAATTTGTTGAGAGCGGAAAGAGTAGCATGGGCAAAGGTAGCACAAGCAGTGATGTGAGCGATGAAAGTAGTTGTAGTAGCTTAAGTAGCAGTGTCAACAAACCGCATAAATCTCAGGACATGAGGTGGGAAGCAATCCAGGCTGTGCGTACCCGAGATGGATTATTGGGGTTAAATCATTTTAGGCTTTTGAAGAGGTTGGGATGTGGGGACATCGGGAGTGTCTACCTTTCAGAATTAACCGGTACCAAATGTTATTTTGCAATGAAGGTTATGGACAAAGCATCTCTTGCTAGCCGCAAGAAGCTACTTAGGGCACAGACGGAACGAGAGATTTTACAATCTTTGGACCATCCCTTTCTTCCGACTCTCTACACCCATTTTGAGACGGAGAAGTTTTCGTGCCTGGTGATGGAGTTTTGTCCAGGAGGTGATTTGCATACACTTAGGCAGCGACAGCCTGGGAAGTATTTTACTGAGCAAGCTGTAAAGTAAGATCTTTTGTTCTCTCTTTGCCTATTTTTCTGTGTCAACACTCTTATGTACTCCCTCCATCTCGATTGTATTGTCCCGGTTTCTTATTTGGTCCATCCCAAAATTATTGGCCCTATTTTCTATTCGGTAAAAATGAAGTGACTTGTTATTTTCTCGCTCGTTAAGCACCATAATGCCTTGTAAATGAACTGTGTATGTTTTGCCTTCACCAATCATAGAGCTACTTATGACTACATTTATGTCTTCTTGATTGCTCCTTTCCACCCTTATTGGCCCCATTTGGCTTTTGTGTTCAAAATTAATGTGTAAATAAAATAAATATGTATTGAGGTACGATGTATCTATTTTAGAATTTATCGTAACATATATCGAGATACATGTTGATTTTAACTTCTGTTGCTTATCAGTTGTTTGGCTGTGTATGGGTGTTCTTTGATCCGATATCTTCTACGAACATAGTGTGCCTACGTGTTTTTATTTAGTACTATCAATGTCCGCGTTTTGTTTGTGTTTGATAACTTAACTCTGTTGCATGTTTCTGTTGTCTTGAAGGTTTCATATATTCTCTAATATTGATTGATGTGCTTTTATTTTTGCTAGGATTTCAGTGGGGTAGGGAAAACGGTTCAAATTGCCGTTTTTATTTCTATATTTCACAATAAAATGATAATAAGTAAGGGAAAGAGGTATTGATAATTACGATTATAATTGATTTCCACTTCCAATGGCGTCAAAGGCTTATCAAGCAAGACGACTCACTTTATTGGTTACTCAGTTACGCTTCTTTTCATTGTGAAGTGATAGTCATCTGAGGCAAATTTTGTATTGGGTAATATGGAAACAGTCTCTAGCTTTGTGTTTAGCGACACAGGTACAAGGCTAGAATGCTAGATACATCGGACCTCTCCTATCCCCGCAATTGTCAGCAGCCTGCGATAAGTTGTTGCTGTGTTGATATTGACATTATCGTAACTTGCTGCCGGCGCACGTGATTTTACTGTCCTCTCTATGTAATGTTCCAGTGAGTCTAGCTGTTAATCTGTTATTAGCAGTTTACGTCAGATGAAACAATCCTGATATTCCTGAATGAATTTTTTTTCCTGGTAAATGTTGTATAATTGGTTTTTCTTTGTTAGTTACCCACTCACTCGTTGATATGGCTATGCAGGTTTTACGTAGCAGAAGTCCTCCTAGCCATGGAATACCTTCACATGCTCGGAATTATTTATCGCGACTTAAAGCCAGAAAACGTTCTAGTGAGGGAAGATGGCCACATTATGCTTTCCGACTTCGACCTATCACTCCGATGTACGGTGAGCCCAACACTTGTTAAGTCTGCATCCGTTGATGGTCAAGGGTCAAAGAAGAGTTCCGGGTATTGTGCTCAACCTGCCTGCATAGAACCCTCCTGTATTCAACCCTCTTGCATTGCTCCTACTTCTTGTTTTACTCCTCGTCTCTTTTCGAGCAAATCCAAGAAAGAGAAGCCTAAGACGAAGTCCAAGCCAAAAAACGAAGTCGGTAACCAGGTTAATCCGCTACCTGAGCTTGTTGCCGAGCCTACGAGCGCGCGGTCCATGTCATTTGTCGGGACCCACGAGTACTTAGCCCCTGAAATCATCAAAGGAGAGGGACACGGTAGTGCCGTAGATTGGTGGACTTTTGGCATATTTTTGTACGAACTCTTGTTCGGAAAGACACCATTCAAGGGTTCCGGAAATAGGGCAACCCTCTTCAATGTCGTCGGGCAGCCATTGCGATTTCCAGAGGCGCCAGCTGTAAGTTTTCAAGCTAGGGATCTTATTAGAGGCTTGCTAGTGAAGGAGCCTCAACAAAGGTTGGCATTCAAGCGAGGAGCAACCGAGATCAAGCAACACCCATTCTTTGAAGGCGTAAATTGGGCCTTGATTCGATGCGCAAGCCCACCAGAGATCCCGAGGCCCGTGGAATTCGAGCGTATTCCTATTCCGCCCGCGTCAGCAAGTGAGAAGGCTGCCGTGATGCCCGGTATGCCGGACCAAAAAGGGTCCGATAATTATTTGGAATTTGATTTCTTCTAGCTATTAATTTTTATATTTGTTTGTTCTATTATGTTGTTTGCCCTTGAAACTGGGCTATGTAGAGTTGGCATGACCTTCATAGGGATTGATTTTGGAATTTGAGTATGAACTTTAGGGTTTGTATCCCTTGTTGGTTTATATTCTCTCTTTTTTTTCTTCATTTTTTTTATGTTCGATGGACATGGACATTGGATAAATTCATGTTTATAGTCGTAAAAGCTAGAAGTTCTTTGTGAATATCAGTATTATACGTTTCATCTAATGATAACAATAAATACTCCGTATCAAACTATCTTCTCGTTTGAGAGCCATGTATGTATACGTCGGTCCATTCAATATTATATAACGGTTTAAAAAAAACGTACATTTTAAAATTCGATCTTTGTGAATATCAGTATTATTATACGTTTCATTTAATGATAACAACAATAAATATCAAACTAACTTCTCATTTGAGAGCCGTGTAAGTTATACATCAGTCCATTGAAGACATGAAATATATGCGTAGAACGGTTTTACATGAGACGAACAATTCTATTGAAAACAATGCATGTTTATTGGTAGGCTTTTACGTAAAAGTTGAGAAAGCTAACAAAGAGAGCATCTTTTTCTTTTCCAGTTGGTCTTGCTTCAGACGAACCATTTTGGTCTGAAGCAATAAGACGGGATTTTGTTACCACTTTACAGTTAGATGTAACCACTATTGAAAACAAGTTGATATAAGCTGTGGTTACATTTTATCAAAAAGTGGCAACATAATCCCATCTTATTTTTCAGACGGAATTAGTCCGTCTGAAATAAGAATTTGTGTTTTCAAAAAGAAGATGACAACAGCCAACGGTTACAAATCTTACCATACATTCACTATGTCGTTATCATTTCGTCATGTTGTGGTTGACAATGAAACTAAAACAATAGACATCATGTTTACTAAAGAAGACGTTGATAGTCTTGTTTATACTCCTCAGATTTTTTTCGGTTGGTCTTTCTTCAAACGGTCATTTTTATCGAAAATAATAATACGGATTTTTAAGATCAGTTTACAGCCAAATTTAATTACATTTAAAAAAACAAACTAAAATAAACAGTAACACTACATTAACCATTGTGGTTGCGTTTGATTATAAAATGGTGACAAAATGTCAAAATCCCGTCTTGTTTGTTTCAAACGGAATTGGCCGTCTGAATAATAATCTTTAAATTGATTGAAAATGGATGCATGTAATTTCAATTTACTATATGTCAAAAAAATATATAATTAATACTACAAAAATGATTCAAATATGGGGTATTTTTTTTTCCCATAAAGCTAATGTTTTGAGTTAAATATAACTTCACTCAATTAACATTTATACGTAACTAAAAGGTGAATTTTAAATTCCTAAAAAAATGGGTATATCTACTATATACTAAAGCAGAAACATTTCGGTATTTCTGATTGGCTGCATAAATTTAGGAAAAGTAAAGGGTAAGCGGGCTCCACGTCCAAAGCAAAAGATTAATTACTCTCTGTCCTCATTATTAACACTTCTGATTTATTTACTCTCTGTTCTTACTCTTAACATTTCTGATTTAAATTATTTACAAATTTACAAATTCCATAATTTTATGATGTTTAAAGCATATTTTCATATTCCATGATTTTAGGATGTTATAAGCATATTTTAATTATGTTTTCTTAGACTTTTATGAAATTACAATATTCTAGCAATAACAAAGTCTAATATATATAAAACTTAATAAAAAATTAAAAATAAAAATTTAAAGCTAACAATTTCATGCAAAACAAAGTCCAAAAAATACAATTAATAATTAAAATTACAATACTCTTGCAGCTAAAAAAAAATCTCTCAGACGGAACTATAACCGCTCATCATCGAGATTCGATGAAGACTCGGTAATGATAACTAAATGTCACCATATCACATGTAGTGTTGGCGACAATATACTTAGCTGCCAAGAGTCGAAACTACGCAAATCCATACTATCGTAGAACCAAAAAAAAAATCTCAGAATGGTATAACAAACCATTCATTATCGATATGATATTCTTTATATAAAAGTACAAATAATTAAATGATTTTCATTGGTTCTTCAGGAGTTTAAAAAGGCAACTTTTACTTATATTTAGTTATTTCTATTTACACAAAATCATATACACAAACCATACATTATACATTTGGGTTGCATAAATATTACAAATACAAATCCCTACAATATCAACATACAAAATTACAAAAACTACATAAAATTTATATCAAACTTTATATTAAAAATTTCTTATACAATACGAACAACCAAAGAAAAAATAACAGTTGTAAACCAAAATTTTAAGAAAAAATAACAATTTTAATCAATACGAAAATTCAATGAAATAATATATCAATAAATAAAATAAGATCCTGCAAATTTAGTACAAGAGTACATAAAATACTCCATATATAGAAAAGAAATTGGATAAATTATACTCTGTAGTTTATAAAATTGTATGGTACTCAGAAATAAAAAAACATATAAATGTTTTAGGAATTAATTAAAATAAAAAGAACATATAAATATGTAAGAAATGAAAAATATATTTGAAAAAAATGGGAAAAATAAAACATTTATTCATTTGGCATACAAGCATTTACCTTATGAATATTGATTAAGTTAAAAATTATGATGTATATATGCTCATGTATGTGATGTATCCAATAATAACGTATGTTATTATGACCCGTGCATTTTTTGCACGGGTTTAAAACTAGTTTAGAAACACGTCAATATTTGATATTTGAGAGAAAGAATTGATTCAAGATGTTGGCCATTGTTAACATGATGGAAAGTTGTAAATTCCCACCTAAAAATGTCAACAAAATGTTTTCCAACAATATGGCAAATTAAACGTACGTCCAATTCATGAATTCAAACGGATTTTGATCTAGTAATCAAGGTGAATGTTAAGTAAATCTTATTTAAAACAAATTTATAATAAAATATTATAAATTTTTTTGTGACATTATTATGAAAAGTAGTGGAGTTATTTAGGTAAACTATCACCTGGTTTACAATAACACTTGTATAAAACAGTTTTATACAAGTCTTATGGGTGAATGTTTGTGAATATATTATACTAGTTCATAATCTTCTTTCTTAACCAACTTCAAAACTTCACGTAAAGACATAAAGTGATTAAATAAAAATATAGAAAGAAAAATCTTTTTGAAAAGTTTTTTCCAAACGTGAGGTTTACTCAAACTTTTAAACTATTGTACCCTTAGGAGTTGGGACACGCATTTAAAAACCGATAGTTGTACAAATATGAATATAAAAGGTTGTTATAAATCTCAGGCTTTTAAAACCTACATTCCTCTGTTTCTTCTTATTTGTCGTATACATTTTTTTTCATGTATTACCTCTTCACATATTTCAAGATACTAATAATAATTATGAAAAAGAGATAATTATATCTTTTAAATCAGTGATAAGTAAAATATTTTATTTTTAAAGATTATTTATTATACATAACTAGTAAAAACGTTATTTTCCAAAGTCTTCTTAATTTATGTGTATCATTTCAAAACGACAAATAAAAAAAACACAGGGTATTATTTAAAAAATGTACTTATATTTAAAATTACATCATTTTAATTTTGCAAACCCAAAAAAAAAAATCCCCTATATATTAAAACCCAAACTTTTAAAGCCTCAATATTAACCCACGTCATCACAACATTTTTTTTATGTGCAAATATGAGGAATCCCCCTATATATAAAAGGGGAGTTTTTTCCAGCCTTCCTATTGGCCGGAAAAAACTCACCTTTTCTCCCAATTTTCTAGGTGAGTAGGACCCACAAGAATTACACACCATTTAATTACTCTCCTTTCCACACTAACTATTTACCCTCTAATATCCCACTTTCATTATTGAAAGTACTTATTAATACAATATCAACATAAAAAATTACAAAAAAAAACTATATAAAATCAGTACTAAACTTCATATTACAAATTCGAACAACCAAATTTTTATGGGTAAGACGGCGGTGGCGGCAAAGTTTTGAGGGTGGCAGCAGATGGGTGTGATTTGAGGGTGAAGGTGTTAAAAGATTCAGTTAAAACTATAAAAAAAATAAACACAAAAATCTGATATAAGCCGATGTAAATCAAAATTTGGAAACTTTACTCACAAAAAATATAAAAAAAACTAATAAATTAAATTAAAAATAAAAGCTTAACGGATATCTGACTCAAAAGATGATAATATCATGAGAAAAAAACTAATAAAAATATTAATGTTATAAAAATAATCAAAACTAAATCGCGCCAAAAATATAAGTGAATATTTCAAAGAAATAACATATTGTTTTATAAAAGAAAACAATTTACAACATATTGTTTTATGAAACACCTTACTTATATAAGAAAATTAACTAATTAAATAAGGTCGAAATTGATGAACAAAAATATGAAACAACAAAGAAAAAATATTGAATAAATTTGAAATAAATAAAAATTGAACTAATAAATGTAAACACTTTATACAATGAGTAAGAAATAAAATAAGACTCAAAAATTTTTGTAAACTGATAAAATAATAAACAAATGAAAAACATCATACATGTGAATGTGTAATGATTATCATATTCAAGAGTGCTGATTAGTCACAGAGTAATTTTTTTATGGTGAGGGGTGAGGGTAAAAAGAGAGGTGAAAGAGGGATGGCTGAAGAGAGGCGAGAAAGAGAGTAAAGGGTGGGTAGGGTGGGTTTTCAAGATTTTATACGAATATGGATATGATAGGGGTTTATTTGGACATGGGCCGCGTGTAGCTTTATGAGTTAATATTGACTTTGTTTATATTCGTTGCTGATAATAAATTCACGAGTCTCATATTATTTTTCACAAATATGTAAGACGGGTGTTTCCGGCTTAAATTTAAGATGGGTCAAGTATAATGAGTAAACTAAAAGTGAAACATATTGGGCTAACCAACAACTTTGTTATGAGATGTTATTTAACCCGTTTTAATGTTAAGACGAGAGTAACAAATTATCTTTTGCATGAGCTATTTCTTTCTACAGATTAAGAGTTTGGGTCGAAAATAGTAATTTGGTAATTATTTTATGGAGTAATTTTTTGTTCGAGTATTGTTAATATTAATTATTATTTTACAATTTTTTAACATTAATTTTTCATGTATTCTTTTTAATTAACACATGAAAAACGGATGGCGTGACCTATATTTTAATGAGATTTATGAAGTATATAAAATTATTGTTTATCTTATAGTATATCTTTAGATGATAATTTCACGGGTTTAACTGTTTGACAAATTGATTAAATCATTTAAAATGTGAACGTGTCAATTTTTGTTTGTCTACTAAATAACAATCTGTACAGTATGAAATTGGGTCATAACTATCATTTTTAGATATCTACGGGACAAAACTTTCATTTTGTCAATGCGCGGGTGTAAATAAAAAAAACAGATTTAACAATTTTTAATTTTACTAATCCTATGATAATTTTTGTCTAAATAATTTTGTTTCATCATATATAAGCCGGTCTTTTTTTAGGCCGCTTAAGTAACAAGACCGAATAGAAAGTCAAATTTAGCTGACAAGAAGGAGTATCTTACTATAATAATTACCCAACCACTTGACACTAATATAACATTTATACTAATTGCAAGCTAAAGAAAGTCGTAGTTCAAATCTAAAATCTTCTTTATCATTAAACTATTACCGTGGCCAATTAAAATTTTTAGACAAAAAAAAGCAGATTTTATTGCTTTACTTAAAATTTTACTCTTAATTTTTAAATATAATTAATTTTTAACACGGTAAATATTTAATATAAAACTTAATCTATGTTAACGAACTTTTTAATAACTTTTGAAACAACAGACCCGTGCAATTTTGCACGGGTTTAAAACTAGTATAAGTAATGGTGGACCCCATCTGTTTTTGTTTCATTACTTTCTTAAAAGTATAGACTTTAACGTCTACTTCTTTTCATGTGTATTTTTTTTCACAATTTATTTTTGTTCCATTATTTATTTTGACTTTTTCATAAATTTTATTTGCCTTATATAACTCATTTGGGTGATTAAATACAGGCCCAAGTAAAACTGTACTCGAATAAACGATTGAAAATATCTGAGAAGTTTTTTATAAAACGTGATAAGGGTAAAGTCGCGTCACCTTAATCAAAGTAAAACCTAATTCACTACTAACTAATAGTCAGCGGTAAGCAAGGTATCGAATCCACATGGAGACGGTAGTATTCTAATCTGTTAAACTAGGTTTGTCTCTTAAGTAACAATTTCTGGGTTTTGATTATGGTTTCTAAACTAATAGCGATTAATAACAACAACTAAGATAAACAAATAACAACTAATAATAATAACAACTAATAATAAGCAATAACAAACTAATAAGGTTGAAAACAAGGAGATTAAAAGTCTAAGGTCTCAGGTTCACTAGGATTATTGTTCAGGGGTAAGGAGGAAATCAACTATCATGCAATAAAGTTATCTAAGGTCACAGATTCAATTATGCCCTTTAGATCTACAATTTAACATGCGATCGCTATCATTAAATGAGTTCTATTCAATTATCGTAGCATATCTTAGTCTTAACCCGGTCGGTGTCAATCCTAATTTGCAAGACTAGTTAATTAATCCTGGCCAGTAATCAAACAACTAGAATTAAAACGATAATCAAACGATAACCATGCAATTGCAATTCAATCAATCAATATACCCCTTCTAACAATCCTAGATCTCCTTTCAACCCCATAAAGGAATTTAGCTACTCATAATAATATAAATAACAACAATAATAATTAAAGTAAACATGATTAACAACAATGAAAGGATGAACAAAGAATAATTAAAGAACTAGAAGGCAATTAACTGAATAATAAAGAAAGATTGAAGAATACCGATTACAAGATGAACTAAAGACAATCGTCTTTTATGAATAAAATCCGGAGGCAAAGTAAACTAAACTAATTAGGGTTTCTGAATTAAAGCCTAAAAGTATTCAATAGCCTAAGAAAGTACTTGAAAGTATATCTAATTAAGAAAGACGAGCTTTCTTTTTATAATACAAAAGATCCTACTAATTAGGTTAAAAATAAGGAAAACACGAAAAAGCCGCCGAAATATAGCTTGCTCAATCGAGCAAGGCACTTCTGCTCGATCGAGCAGCCCTGACACCGACTCGATCGAGCAAGAGACCATTGCTCGGTCGAGCAGCTCTCATTTAGGCTTGGTTCTTCGACTTTTCTTCATTTCTTCTTCTTTTCTTCCTCGATTTCCGTGCCTAGCTTCTACGATCCAACTCCGCCATGCTCCATATCTACTCAAAAAGCTCCAAATGCATCCAATCTGCATTAAAACATAACAAAAGCGGCAGAATCGATATTCTAGCTAAAATAGCATAGAATAAGCAAGGAAAGACGGTAAATCGATTTATTTGTGTCTAAGGGAAGCATAAAATATGTATATAAATAATGATCATCAAAACGTCAACAAAAAATTATGCGTCGTTGACAGTTTTCCTACTTTCTCAACTTTACCATTGACTTTTAAATATTATTCTCTCCGCCACACTCACTTTCCTAAACTTTAACTTCGATATTATAATAAAATATACACAAATAATTAAGACGGTGATAATACTTCCTATATCAATTTTTTACCATTTTAAATAAAAATCACAATAGATTTAGCAAAAATAAATAAAATATTGAAGAGATTACAAATTAATAATAAAAAATTAAATTCAACAAATATAAATTACAACGAATAATGATAATGATTTTTCAACAAATTAATCTATCAACGACGATAATTCAAATATATATTAAAATTTACTATAAAAACACTAACATTAGGACAAGACTTGGACGTGAATATTTCATGTCTGAACCTTAGCCACGATGCGGGAGATCTATGTTTAGGAGCAAATCATTTTTTTAAAAAAATTGTTGTTGGATTTGTTTGAATTATCGTCATTAATACATGAATGTGAATAGATGTCGTGATATTATATGGAGTACGACTTGGTAGGAACTTATTGATTAATCTTAGGGAAATAGAGGTTTAATATTATTGGGTCACTTGAAAAAGTGTGTAAAATCATTTTACACTAAATCTCCTTTATAACTAAAAGCTGAGTTTTTTCCAGCCTTTCTATTGGCTGGAAAAAACTCTACTTTTTCCCCCTTTTCATGGGGAGTAGGACCCACATATTTTAAAACACCATTTAATTTCTCTCTTTCCTTCTTCATTTAATTTTTCTCTCTCTACTACACTCTCCTACTATTTTAGAGTTTACAATATGATGGATTATATGAGATGATCCATTAATATATAAAAAAAAAATCAACTCGAAATATTATAAAATTACATTCATAAAAAAAAAGGGAGTTGATATTTTATATTCCACAAATAATATACAAAAATAAAAATGATTTGAAATTTTATATTCCAAATATAATATTACAATTCCCACAATATGAAATTAGATCTCATAAATATTTCAGTCCATATATAGTCATTTACCAATTTACAAATGAAAATAAATCTAACCGAGTATTGTTTTTAATTTTTGTAGTTTATTAAAAAAAAATATCGATGACATATGAATCCCAAAAAAAAAAGCGCGAAACAAAAAAAATATACCCAAAAGATACATAAATTATTTTTTAACATCAATCATTTACTTTTATATTACAATTCATTTTTATGTTTGAGGAAATAAAACTTACAAAAATGAGAATTTGCGTCTTGAGATGATTATTAGCATAATTTTAAAATTGAAAATTAAATCACTAAAAAAATTGATGTATATGGGGAAAAATATCAGTATTAAAATTAAAACAGATTTATCATCACCAAAAAATGGATAAGCAAAACCAGTTGAAAATAATAACGAAATTTAGAATTTAAATAAATATTTTTTTTATAAAATGCATTTAAAAACATTAATCATAATTTCAAAAAATATTTTTGGAAATGAATTTAAAAAGTTGTACAATGATTGATTACTTGATAAGATCTGGAATTTCAATTAAAAAAAAATACCGGAATGGAGTCCATAAAAAATCACGAAACAAATAAAAACAATAGAGATTTAAGCGAACAAAATAGGGGAAAGTTTAAAGGTTTTACAAATAAATGTGTTGTGATGGATATTATTTGGGACATTTATGTATGTTTATCAATGGTTAGAATAATAAAGGCAGCAAGTGAGGTAGATTTGACTGAGATCTCAACAAAAGAAAAGATGACGGATGAGCTAGGTGAGGGATGGAAAGATGGGATTACATTAGGGTAAAAAAAAGAAGATAGGTAATCTATGCATAGGGTTAATTGGAGGGTTGAACTCTATAAATGTAATATGAGAATTGGATGGTTTGGGAATTCGGCCCATAGTCCACAATTTTCACTTATATTACTAAGCCAAATTATCCTTGAACATGGATCGATTCCTTTTACAGCTGAAAACGGGTCTTTTGTAACCACTCTAACGACAAAATGTAACCATATGACAAACAACCAATTATAACTTAGGAAATGGTACTGGTTATATTTTTCGTTAAACTGGTCACATTTGGCCCGTCTTCAGTTGAAGACGAAAATGACCGTCTTTGACAAGACTTATTGTATTACTAATGCAATTTTTTAGTAATTTAGATCCTCATCATTTTTTATTATTTCCATTTTCTGTCAAAGAGTAGGACTATAATTTGTAAACGATCAACGGTGCAAGTGTTGATGAGCTTAATGGGGAATAATGAGACGAAAATGAATAAGAAACGAAAAAGATGATAGCTTGATTTTGAGATTGTTAGTTGTGTCTTTGTATGACCATTTTAATTTTTAGACTTTATTTATAAGGTGTTCAACTTTTCGTATATTATATGATACTCCTCCGTCTCAATGATAAGTTACATGTTTTCTATAAATTTAAGTAGCAAACACGTGCAAATTTTGCACGGGTTTAAAACTAGTTAGTGTAAAAATTAAGTTAAAGACAAATATTCCCCTTTTCAAAACATGGATAGTTCACAAAGAAACTTTGGAGATACGGTCTCAGAATAAATTATTGAGAGACATTTTTGTCATCACAAATTCTCATTTGTGACGGACACTATCCGTCATAAGCTTAAGACGGATACCATATTCTCTCACAAAATACCCATCAAGGGTGAGTGGAGAGCACATGGGGGGTGCCCACCTTGTTCCCTCTACCCATTTCCTCTCACAAAATACCCGTCGCAAGATTCGATCCGTCGCAAGCAAGACCTACTGTTTTGTCATACCCCTTGATATAATTTAGTACCATTTATATTATTAATTGTGACTTACAATATATCTTTTGTTTGCTACATGTTTTCATATTAGAATAGTTGTACCTATTTCATCATACGGAGTATATTCTAACCATTTTTAATTAGTGTCCAATTTTATAGTATACGTAGACCTTTTATTACTTTTTGTTGTACCGTTTTTCCATCAGTTTATATTTAATCTCTCAATAAGTAAAATTGTAAGGTCGTGTTATACAAATTTAGTGTAAAAGCGCCTTCTATAAGAATTATTATGCGTAAAATATATTTAGCTAATTGTATAAATTACACTCAATTATATTATGTATATTTTGTTAATAATATATTTACTATTTTTCATAAAAACACTCTCGTGCAATTTTGCAAGGGGTTAAAACTAGTTTAAGTTAATAATCACACATTGATCTTGTTACTAGTTCTATATTCTTTAATCATATATTCATGATAAGCCTACGATGCTCATGACTAGGTAGACATGACAAACAAGTCAATCGAGTTGGGTCCACGTCATATCAAATTGGGTTTGCGTTGTTCGGGTTTGTAATAATTCAGATGAGGTCTGCTAGAGTCATTTCGGGTTTGAATCATTTTTGGCGAGGTATTATCAAGTTATTTGGAAATAACGGTATCTTCGGGTCGAGTTGAATAAGGTCGGGTCAGGTTTCAGGGAAGATTTAGATCCTCAATTCGAGTACATGTTGGGTAATTGGGACCGAGTCATTCACGTTAAATTAGTTTTATTAGGTCTACTATGAAATACTACACATGTATTGAGTACAACCCATTATGAATTTACATAACTGACATCTGCATTACTAGAACGATGTAAATATACAAAAATGTAACCGACTCAATAGCTAGTCTAGACAAACCATACAAATTACACACTAAAAGCAAGTACTATTATTTGGCTCAGGGACTAGTTTGCAATAAGAAATTGCAAGCTAGTGACTAAATCACTAAAACTGTTCATGTAGGATTGCTTGATTTAGCAACTAACTTCAGTAAGTGGATTGTACCTCTGAGGTACTACCACATGGAATATAGTTTTTGAGTATAATATAGTTTTACTATAAAGTTTTTTGAGTTTATTAATTTAAAAATTAAGCTCAAAAAAATTACAATAACACTCAAAAAAACATCATATATAAGATATAAAATTTAATTTATTAACTTTAAAAAACTCGAAAAAAATGCACAAAAACTCAAAATCATAATACTCTGAGGTAGTACATCCGATGTATAATCCTTTTTCTCAACTAACTTCGTTAAGCTAGTAGCTTAAACGGACCTACCATTAGAAAACAACCATTAGAAAGTTAGTAACTTAAAATGTAGGTTCAATCAAGCTAATGAAAAATTAAGCTAAACCGTTGAATTATATACTCCGTATAATACTAGCTCAAAAATATCGTAGCTTAAAATATGATGTGACCAAGGTAAGCCGGTAGCAACTAGCTTACCATTTCACTAACTCTTTACTATAAAACCGTTGTATAGTGTTGCGACAACTTAAAAAACAACTACTCCATTTATTTAATTCTCAACACAATATTTTTCTTTTACACGTTTAACAATGAACAAATCGGAACATAAATATCTCGAGTTTTACATCATAAAAAAATATAAAATTTTGATATTCTTATTTTACTTATAAAGACGAATCAAACAAGGTCTCACATAACCATATTTTGTCTAACATATTACAAGGAATCGTAAATATTCTTTTCATTCATGAATAGTATAAAAAAAAAAGGTTGTGTTTGAAGTTGAATAAAGGAAATATATTTTACTAGAAGAATTAATTTTGAACATAAAATTTTAATTATTTACGGAAAATTCTCATGGTACCCCTGAACTATGACATTTTGCCCGAAATTCCTAAATTTTTTCTCCGAAAAACTTTAAGTGGCCATAACTCGTGTTTAAAAACTCGGAAAAGGACAATTTTTTTTTTCAAATCGTTCATCTTTTCGAGTATTTCGATTTGAAAAAAAATTGGTGAGTTCGGAACTCGTGACCAAGAAATATGGTCACTCAAAGTTTGTTCGGTGAAATAAACTTTGACATACGAAAACTCAAAGCCACGGGATCAAAATACGACATTTTTTTTTTTCAAATTGTAGCTCTCAGAAAGATCAACGATTTGAAAATTTTTTTAGTCATTTTCCGATTTTTTAAACCCGGGTTATGACCACTTAAAGCTTCTCGGGTCAAAAGTTTGGGTATTTCGGACAAACTATCAAAGTTCGGGGATACCATCAGAATTTTCTGAATTATTTATGCGATACAAATATACAATATTCCTAATTCATGCTTCCAGTACTAGTAATAAAATCCGTATTAAATTCTTATTACAACTCCAAATCTACTCGTAAAAGATAAGTAAATCTCATATTCTGATAGTACTAGTAATAAAAATCCATATTAATACCATAATTATACAATAATCATCATCATTATCATTTACTATTATTACAGTGCAGGCCATCATAAAAGGTGTGAAATCAAGGACTTATAAGATTAGATTAGATTAGATTTAGTTGAATAAATATTTTGTTTATTTACAAAATTAAAGCTCAAATCTTTTAATTAGAGAAGCCAAAAAATCATCTTCTTCTCTCTCTTTCTCTCCTTCTCTCTTCATTTCCATCTCAATTTGCTTAATATTTATCTCACTACTAACTAGGGTTCATCAAGATCCCAATTTCAGAGGGTCCCACCTTCATTTTTTTCCATAATTTTTGGTGGGTTTTTCTAATTTTGGGGATTTTAGTGGATAATTCAAAATGGGTATTGCTAATGATGATGCTATCAAACAGTTTGAGTCACTAATGGATGGAGGTATTTGATTTTTTCATAACCCACTTTGTTGATTATTTTATTCTTAATTTATTTCAATTTTTAGTTATTAAAGTTGTGATCTTTGATGTGTTCTTATAATTTTTTATTCATGTTTTTTTTTTTTTTTTTTTTTTTTTTTTGCAGTTGTTGAACCACTCCAACAAACTTTTGAGGTCAGTTTACTGTTTATACTGTATTGTTTATTAATTTTTATTATTTTGTGTAATTATATATTTTTTTGTGTGATTTAGATTAGATGAGTTAGGGAATTTTTAGAATATTTTAATCATAATTATATGAAATTTAATGTCTAATTTAATCAACTTCCTTTGAATAGTAGGGTGATTGAATGGTCAGCATTTTGGAATCCTTGACCTTGAATGGTCATCACATTGCTAATTGAGTATTGTTTAGATGGTTGTGTTAGTGACAGATTTTGATAGTGATCTCTGCAGTCTATAGTTCATTTTGATCGAAAACCAACACTGCTTATATAGTAGTGATCTTGACAACTACTATTCTTATTTGATAATTGTGGAGCTTTATGTAGTTGTTACTTCGAATTGTTAGATCACAAATTCTCATTTAAGACGGATAATCCTTAAAGACGGGTCAAATACATACCAAATCATCCCACTTGTTGCCTAGGAAATACCAAAAGTTTTGTCTTTATTTCTACCATGTGGTAGTATTTGATCCGTCTTAAACTTAAGACGGATAGTGCCCGTCTTAAGCAAGACTTACTGTTGTTAGATCTGTTTGAGGGGATTGGGGCCCCTTTGATTAGGGTCTATCATTGGAACTATTTGCCAAGAAAAGGTTTTGACCGCGGGCTTGAAGGTTGCGAATTTAGACTTATAGGTGGAACTATTTCCGAATTGATGCAATGGAAACTATGTGAAGTTTTCTCATTTTTGATATATTTAACTGAACCGCGATGATTAGTTACCTAAAGAAGGCGTCACATATTTGAAACTGTGAAATCAATCGCGTTGTTTGTTCGGAGGATCTCTATTCTATTTCTTGTAAATTAGTATAACGTATGATTAACGCAAGAAGGGTTCTCGTGTGAAGTTATGTCTATTCGCTGCACTTGATTTATGTTATCACAAATTCTCATTTGTGACGGACACTATCCGTCACAAGCTTAAGACGGATACCATATTCTCTCACAAAATACCCATCAAGGGTGAGTGGAGAGCACATGGGGGGTGCCCACCTTGTCCCCTCTACCCATTTCCTCTCACAAAGTACCCGTCGCAAGATCCGATTCGTCGCAAGTAAGACCTACTGTTATGTTATACAACTTAGGGGTGTTTGATTAGGAAGTTATACATATATGCTAATTTGCTAAGGCATTTAGTTTTATCATGTGACTATGTGAGTGAGGATTTATTTGTTATGTTGGTGCATTGTTTATTCGTTATGAAGTATTTATCTGCTACTTTTTTTTGGCATATTACAGAATGTGCATCATGGATACCCAAAGGAAACCTATGTTAGATTTCTGAAAGCAAGGGATTGGAATGTTGATAAGGCGCACAAGATGGTAAGCGGAGCTGAACTCAGTTGAACGTGCTTAATGTTATTTGAGGCGTTGGAAGCAACTCTTTATTGTAGCTCTCCTGACTATGTTGTGTTTTCCGCAGTTGGTTGACTGTTTAAACTGGAGGGTGCAAAATGAAATTGACAATATATTAGCGGTAAGTGCAAGGATCTGATGTCAATATGTATGCATCTGTGATATCAATTTTGTGCAATACAGAATAAGTATTCTCGTACGAGTTATTATCTTTGTTTGTTCTTTGTTGTCGCAACTTGATTTTATGTGGCGTCTAAATAATTTCTAATCTATGTTTAGTATTGCTAAACTTTGCAATGTAAGTTGACTGTATGCGAATTTGGAATATGATGGAATTAAGAAAATGGCTCACTAAAGCTAATGTGAAGTAATTGTCAAAATGCAATTCCTTACGCCATAGTAAATAAGGATCATCCGTAAACATTCTCTTTGTGTTTTGTAACACACATAAAGGTCCCCCCTTTCCTTCCCTCACCTTTATGGCGATGAGATAATGTTGTATACAACACTCTCTTCTATTCTGTAAAATTGTCAAAATGTCTCGCTTACCCGTAGAATTAAAATTGAAGTATGACACTATATAATCGGCTCGCCTAATTAATGTTCATCATTCTTATTTTACCCGTTTCTATGTCTATCTATTTGATCCTACGAATATTTGCGCCTAAAGCAAATGGGCGAATTCCAAGAATAAGAGGGAGTAATTGTTAACTGCCTTCAGAATAATATAAGCCACCGTTTTATTTTCTTCGAATAGCTCTCCCCGCTTATGGAAATTTTATTTACTTGGATGCCTGGAGCCAAGAGGTGTAAAGTGATTGTGTTTTCATGTGCACAGAAACCAATTGTTCCGTCTGAGCTGTACAGGAAAGTGCGTGATTCTCAGCTTGTAGGATTATCAGGCTACTCAAACGAGGTATTAACACCCTTTCTATTTGTTGGTAGTAGCGGTCATATGGCCTGTTAGATTGACAACTATATTTTTTCAGCTCTTACAAGATAGCTTCTCTCTATTTTATTCAGGGTTTGCCTGTTATAGCTGTTGGTGTGGGGCATAGCACCTTTGACAAAGCATCTGTAAGTCATGAGTTCTTATGCTTGTGTGTTTCTGTTCATCCTCTGGTATTTTGTTTATTACTGTAAATGAAATGACATAATGGAGCAGTCGTTTTAGATGGTAGTTTACCTAAATCAAGTCACTGTAGTTATGAAATCGGAAGTTGCGTTCTGTGAAGCATCACCAGAATATTTTGCGGTTGCTGATGCAAAAGTCGCCATGAGTTTTAGGTTTTCATTAGATTTCATATTGTTCTCTACTTCTTATCTTGCATGTCCATCAAGGCACCAATTTAGTTGTGTATTTGGCTGAAAAATTTTTGGGGCCACTTTTGTTATTGTTAATGAAATATTGATTTTCGTCGACTTGAAAGATGGTTGTGCTCCTATCAATGCTAGATTCCAACAATGATGTGATTAGTCACTTACTTGTTTAATGTCTCTATAATAGGTCCACTACTATGTGCAGTCGCACATTCAAATGAATGAGTACAGAGACCGTGTTGTATTGGTGAGTGAGGCACTATAATGATTTTGAATCGTTCTCCATATATTTTTCTCGCTGAACATATTTCTTTCTCTTGTCTTTAGCCCCTTGCATCACAGAAATATGGGCGGCCCATCACCACTTGTCTTAAGGTGCTTGATATGACAGGGTTAAAGCTATCTGCACTTAACCAAGTAAAGGTACCTGCCCGTAATTTTTTTTATTTTTCTTCTCATTTATCTTGCTCTATAATGGGTAATGTCCCTTGAATTATTTTCGAACTACCTACGTTGGAAAGGGGAAGTAAATGCATGGTATTAAATATCGGTTTCGTCCTTAATCTTGGAACCGGTCACCATGATCAATCTCGGTCTTTGCACCAAAAATGTAGCCAAATTGTGAAGTAGTTGCTACCGTAACTTCAGATACTTAAATAGCTCAGTCTCGGTATGACTTCGCAACCACATTTAATGCAATGAGCTAAAATAGAATTATTTATCTCTGGATAGCTTTCTCATGCACTTCTTAAACCTGAAGTTTGAGGGACATTATTCCTATTTAGAGCGAGTCATACCGAAATCTCGGTTTAATTCATACTTCATCTCAAATAGATATTGATGGTGTTCTCTGAACGGTTTTTTCTTTGAGCTCGGTTAAGAGATACTTTTGTCTTTGTGGTTACACATATGGTATTGTTATGATTAATTGCTTATCATTTGTTTGCAGCTGCTGACTGTTATTTCTACAATCGATGACCTAAATTATCCAGAGAAGACAGACACCTATTACATAGTTAATGCACCTTATATATTTTCAGCGTGCTGGAAGGTTTGCCTTTATTTATTTTTTTCCGATGTAGAATAGTTCATGTTTACCCCCTTTTAATTCAGGGAAGTCCATGTTTACCTTCGCAGGTGGTGAAGCCCCTTTTGCAGGAGCGAACTAGGAAGAAAATTCAGGTTCTCTCCGGTTGTGGCAAGGATGAGTTGTTAAAGGTACACATTCTGTTCAGAATACTATTGGTAATACTACGTCACGCAGTCTACTTGTCTGGTATTCGTGATTTGTTTTCAAAAACCGTGCTGTTCTCAATTTTACGTGTTACTCAAGAATCAACTACTTTATAAATCAGCTATTTTGTGCTGCCGATCAGTTTGATGTCTTCACCGGTTTAATCTTCTAGATATTATTGAGAACTATTTCTCTGCCTTGCTGGTTGTATCTCCTGTTTAGATTTTGTTCTGACAATGCCTATGCAATAACAATAAGCAAGAGTCTCTTTGCTAGTTTGCGAGTTTGGGAATCTGATGCCGTGGTTTGCAGCTGGTAACATTTTTTGCATTTATTTAACCTGGCAAGGTGTAACTAATATTTGGACTGCAACCCGGTTTCAGGTTATGGATTATGCATCTCTCCCACATTTCTGCAAGAGAGAAGGTTCGGGATCCTCTCGACATTCTAGGAATGGAACTATCGATAACTGTTTCTCCTTAGACCATGCCTTCCACCAAGAGCTATACAATTATGTCAAATCGCAAGCTGCTCGAACAGCATCTATCAAACCTTTGAAGCAAGGGTCGTTTCATGTGGCTTTTCCCGAGCCTGACCCTGACGATGCTAAGATAGCCAAAACGATAGAATCTGAGTTCCATCGTTTGGAGGATCAGAAGGGTGAGAACGGGCTTGGTAGATCACTCTCCAAACAGCTAAGTGGGCTTGGCATCACAATAAACTAATTAATTAACCAAAGAGCCCATGAAACAGTGGTCTCCTCTCCTAGAGGCAACTACTCGAGCACGAGACTCGACTATTATCTTGTACTACCGGAAAATCTTACTCTTGATGATGTATCACCAATGCTCGGCATTATCTCGATGCTGACATGGTGAGTTATATCAAAGCATGAATGTACTTACTAGTTACTATACTATGTACCAGAGACTGTAATCTTTATTATAAATGTGAAGGAGAGGAGAACAAAGATCATATGCAGAAGCTCTAATGTAATTTGTTTCGGTCACCGACTTATTTATTCCTTATTGTCAATAGTAGACTGTGGTAGGCTGTTGATAGATACATATGGCCTCCCTCTACTCTCAACTACAATTAAGCCTTGTAGTCTTGTACTAACTTTGAGTGTTTATGTTTTGTGAGACCCTAAATTAGGTTTGATTTTCCGTCGCGCTGCAGTCAGTCAGTCACTAAGGGCAAACTCCCTCTCACAATGATCAATAGGTCGTCAACAAAAGAGTACATGAGTTGGTATAAGTTGGGAGTATTTAGGAGTAATATTATTGTTACTTCAAAAGCCATATAGACGAGGGGATTTATTATCATCAATAGAGTAAAGTGAAATCTTAATTCCAAAATTAGTAACCTCCTGAACTAGAAATTTCACCCCTTTTTTAAGCCATGATTATCATTTCGTGGGACGGAAAATTAAAACATGGGACTTGAGAATCAACGCGTCTTCATTAATTTGCCGGGAATTATTTCGGCGTCAATTCATCGGAGACTCTTCTCCGGTGACCAGATATTAGATAAATAGGTTTCTTATTGTTGGACAATTCTTACATAGAATATTCTAATCGATATTACAAACCCTAAAAGAGAAACTCTAGATTTTATTGTGACGACATATTTGTTTTTATGATAACAAATGTATTTACATTTATATATCATCAATTAGCATTACCTTACAAATATCCTCCAAATTAAACTTTATATATAAACAATAACATTTTCAAATGAGTTCCTTATATTTATTTAATTTCAAACCTTGTTATTCTATAATAAACTCAACTCAATTAAATTCACTAGTTTATATTTATCTTCAAAATCACTTCAAACTCATTCATAAGATTGACTTATAATACGACTTTAATATCGACGTATAGACTTGGAAAACAAGTCAGTCGGGTTGAGTTAAGGTCATCAGGTCATGTCAATTAGGGATCAGGTTGTTTGGGTTTGCAAGAATTCACCCGGGTCGGGTCGGGTCATTGAAGTGTCCGAGTTGTTATCAACCTTTATTTTATTTGGCGATAACGGTCAATATTCGAAAATAAACATTCATGCAAGGTTGAACAAGGTCGGTCCAAATTCAGTTCCTCTATTTAGGTTCAAGTCAGATTATTCAGGTCGAGTCAGTTTTCCGAGTCTATAGACTAAGAGCGTGTACTAAGAATAGAAAAAAATGTAGGTCCGGTAATAATGCAAGAGTATTCGGGGAAATTCAAAAAAGGGAAAACAATCAGAAAACAACAAGGAGCGCACGACGACGACGAGTAAGCAGCCGTAGTCTACTCTTACCTATTTCTCTCTCCTCCATTTTTCGATGTTCATCATTAAACCTCCTTAAAATTCCCAATTATTACTAACAATAATCCTTAATTTATCCAATTTGAACCTTTCTAACATATCGATTCCTCTATTTCCTGCGTTTTTCATACTTGAAGTTTTGATCGTCGTTCAATTTTCGACGAAACGTTTCTATTCCGAGTTTCTAGGGTTTTACGTCTTCTAAGGTTTATCTCTTTCTCTCTCTATATATATTTACATATACCTTTGAAGCGTAAACTATTGATTTGATTGATTGATTGATGTGAATATGTGATAATTGTTTCTTTTTTTCGTTGTCGATTATTCTTATGTATCGTGTTTTTATAGCGGAGATTTGAACTCGTAACCTATTATTTATTTATCGCTTTTTTTAAATTGATTGAATTAAAGGTTTATACTATTTTATTCCTTTTTATGATTAATTAAGTTTTTGCTATTTCCTCATCTTGATCTTGTGAGCGTATTTTAATCAAAGGTAAACAAATGATTGTGACGGAATTTGTAAGTTTTAGTTGGTGAGTAGGTATAGTAATATTTTGTGTATATTACCATAAATAGGTTGGAGAGGTCGAGAGGAGTTGCCTATAGTTTTCATCATTGAAAGAAGTGTTTTTTTTTTCCGTGATTTGGTGCAAAGTCCTGCATAATGAGTGAATGACGGGACCGAGGGGCCGGTTTTAAAGTAAGAGAATTGGTGTATGGAGTATAATGAAGTACTTTTCATGAGTAAGTTAAGCTGTGGATATTTCTTGTAAAATGATTACATTTGTTTGAAAATGAAAATGAAAATGAAACTCGTATCGTGTCGTGTTAATTCAGCTTGTGAGGTACTCTAGATTAACTTGAATACCAGTCGACTCAGGTAAACCCTAACTTGAGCTCGGCTCTACTAGTTTACAGTTAAAACCTTACAGTAGGGTATCTATTTCGAAGTTTCAGTTTGTGATTAGAATGTAGAAATGATTTGTTAGTTTCTTTGTTTTGCAATTTGAAGCCGTGAAGAAATATCGAAATGGGGAATTTTTCGCGTGAAGTCGTCTTTAATGACTAAAGTGTGCTGCAGTGGACTTTCTTTTGTTTGATATAAAGTTTGTCGCTGAGGATTATGAATATACTTGTACATGTACACGATTCATTCAGCTATGAATGTTGATTATTTGTTGAATCGGATAAAATTTCCTTGTATTTGTCATCATTAGATAGCCTTGCACCGTGTGTTCTTCCCCACAAAATCCTTATAAGCTGTGTTCGCTGTATCTCGTAAGATTAGATAATAACCTGCTGACCTTAGTTGAGCCAAGTAGATGATGTATTTTTGAGAATCTCTCCACTACCTAGCTAGTGGGATAACAAACGACGATATGATAATGACGAGTTTGTACTATGATATAATTGGTCTGTCTGGTACATGCTATTTGCCTAATGCATACTTGTAATTTAATGAATATAAGTAAATGATTAAATTCTATTCTTTACATTGGAAGCCATGGCAAATACTCCCACCGTCCCAATCATTTATTTGTGTTTTTATTATTTGTGAGAGATATTTGAATAAAAAGTAAACAAATGATGGAGACATAGAGAGAATATGACATTATGGGAAAATGAAGGCCAGATGTCGATGAGAAGATGGATGGTCTTGCTATATATGATTATTTTCGTCAAGTGCTAATTCGTTCTATATGTTGCTTGCATAAGCTTTTAATAAATGAACCACAGATAATGTTTTTTCGTGCTAAACAACTATAGAGATAGTCTTGTTAATTTAATTAATCAATGACTTCATGGTTGTGGTATTGTTTAGCCATGTAGAATTTTTGAGAATCTTTCCATTTTATTTAATGATCTATTGGTTCTTTGCTGCAGGACGCTCAACGTTTCATAGTTTAGGTGAGCATTATGGTGCATTCAACCGGACGCCCAAAAAATTCAGATTCTCCTAAAATTGAAGTAGGTGAAATAGACACAAGGGCACCATTTCAGTCTGTGAAAGATGCTGTCAATCTATTTGGCGAGGTCGCTTTCTCTGGGGGTAAACCTGCAATCAGGAAGGCAAATCCAAATTCCGCTGAGGTCTGTCATATGCTAACTTTGCAGATTTAATTTTCAGTTATCTCCAAACTACATTTTCTCTTTACCCTTGTCCGGATCTAGGGGGGCATAGAAATTAGTATCCTACTTTTTCGCTTAATTATTTTTATTGGAAAAGGGCGTTTTGGTTCCAGCAATCTCGATGCTTAATACGAAGTAGTTAACTAGTGTCTGTAAGTCTTGCACATGTTCGATCTGATTCTTCCGAGGTCTATAATAAAACTTGTAAGAAAACTGTATATTTCATGACAACAGTATCTATGAGTAACATTTCAATCCATGGTATGTCTGAATCAATTTGCTTGCTTTCACGTACGAATAATGTATTTACATCTCGAGGACACAAATAAATCTTTTAAGTATCTAATTTCAGCGTAGGGGAGTATAGTTTGCTTTAAGATGTTAAGATGCATCCTTCAACAGGTTATTTATGTTCCCATTGATTATGTTGTTGCAGAGAGTTTTGGTAAAAGAGTCGGAATTACATTTGGCCCAAAAGGAACTGAACAAGTTAAAGGAGCAGCTCAAGAATGCTGAAAATACCAAATCTGAAGCACTTGTTGAACTTGAAAAGGCCAAGGGGACAGTTGAAAGTCTAACACAGAAGATTAAAGTTTTAAGTCAATCTAAAGAAGCTTCATTTCAGGCGACAGTGACTGCAAAGAATCGTGCAAAGCAATTAGAGGATGCTAATAGTGGCAAGCTTGACTTGACCAATGGTTTCCGTAACGACGAATCCGAGAACGCAAAAGTGGAGTACACAGCTATTCTCTCAGAACTTAATTCTGCAAAGCAGGAACTGAATCGAATACGTCGGGATTTTGACATGTGTCTTGAAGCGAAAGCTTTTGCTACCAAACAAGCTTCAGGTGCTGAAATTGCAGCAAAGATGAATGTTGAACGAGCTTCTGCAATTTCAATAGAAATTTCGACTCTAAAGGAAACAATTGAGCACGTGAGGCAGGCTTCAGTTGAAGTGCAACATGAACAAGCAAAGATCATTGCCGACAAAAATGTCGAGAGAGAGTCCTACAAATCTAGATTGCAAGAGGCTTCCAGGATGTTGCAGTTAATGAAGAAAGAGTTTGATCCTACAGTTGCCAAAAACCTTGAGGCACAACTAGCTGAAGCTACGTCTGAAATTGAGGCTTTTAAAAAAGAAATAGAGAATGCAAAAGATTCTGATTTAGATTCTGTGAAAACGGTTACTTTGGAGCTTGATGGTGCTAAGGATTCCTTACTGAGTGTTTTGGAAGAGAGGAATTCCCTTCAGACTCAGGTGGAATCTCTTAAACAGGAATTGGAGAGTTTGAGAAAAGTTCACGCAGAATTGAAAGAGAAAGAAGCAGAGACGGAATCCATTGCCGGAAAACTTCATGTTAAGCTTCGTAGATGTAAGTCCGAGCTTGAAGAATCCCACGCATTAGAAGCTGAAACTAGTGGGGCCAATGATGAAATGATTAAAACCTTGAACCAACTAGCATTAGAAACCGAAAGCGCTAGACTTGAGGCAGAAGAAATGAAGATTAAGGCCGAGGAGTTGAAAAAGGAAGCAGAATCTACCAGGGTTAGTCTAGAAGAAGCTGAACAAAATCTAAAAATAGCACTTCTAGAAGCTGAGGAAGCGAAAAAAGCGGAGTCAATTGCCCTTGAACAAATCCAAGCCTTGTCCGAGAGAACAGATGCTGCTCGTTCCTCAACCTCGGAATCAGGTCCCGATATCATTATCTCGAAGGATGAGTTTGATGCACTGAGCAGAAAGGTCGATGAGTCGGAAAAGCTTGCCAGTATGAAAGTAGATGCTGTAATGGCCCAGGTGGAAGCTGTGAAGGCGAGCGAGGATGAAGCCTTACAAAGATTGGAGGCTGCTCGGAAGGAGATTGAAGATATGAAGGCCGCCACAAAGGATGCTTTGAAGAAGGCAGAGATGGCTGAGGCGGCTAAAACGGCTGTAGCCGGGGAGCTTCAGCGATGGAGAGAGAGGGATCAAAAGAAAGCTGCTGAAACTGCTTCGCGTATTCTAGCAGAAACACAGGCTCAAGCAGAACAAAGGGTACAAGGACCCACACAGAGAGTAACAACTCGAAGGCCAACTAAGTCAGGCCCAATTGATTACATGGTTCCGGTACAAGATGGGTCGGAAAAAACAAATGGGGTCAGGAGACTTGAGATTCGGCGGACTTCAATGTCGAAGAAAGTGCTATTGCCAAGCATCAGTGGTGTATTTCACAGGAAGAAAAATCACGAGGAAGAAGTGTCACCGTCCTATCTGGCTGGTGAGAACTGAGTTCTTACTGTTACTTGGTTGTAATATCGTGTTTTGTAACGTGACGTTGGCGAAACAGCCAACTGTTTGGGTATTTGTCCAATTTGTTAGAAAGTGGGCTTTGAATTTGAGAGTTTGTGAGGGATAATATGGTATGTAGTTATGTAACTCTTATGTACTTGAGGAAAAACAATTCCCGGATAAAAAATGTACAGGTTCAAGGTATGTATAATTGCGTAGATTAGATCGAGTATGTTTATCATGTTTGAGATAGTTTTGCTTCTGTGTTTTTTATCCAAGTGACTGCATTAAAATGAGCATTGTTGAAAATAGCTGTATTTTTGTCATTCTTGAAAATTAATTGCTTAGTTTAAAGAGAGTGGATTTGCAGAAGACTGTATCGATACATTGACCAATCGTTGGCGATTGCATCTAATCCAATTGTGAAAATGTTTAATTCCAACTTAAGAATAAACTTCCTGATAGATTGTTGGCGATTGCATCTAATCCAATCGTGAAATTGTTGCGGTCGTCCAATCATACTTCTAACTTACGATTAAACTTCCTCATAGCAAATCAAATCATCAGTAGGTGTCATTTCAGACGCCATATTCAATCCTAAAGTTTCAGACGGGTTTATGCGACAATTTTTATGTTCAGATGTGAGTATGTGACCATTTTTACATGGGACATAAGCCGATCTTTCAGACGGTATGAACATGCTGTCTGAATTCATATGCATTTTGGAGCTGCACCTAAGTAGCAATTAAGCAAATTGTAGCCATTGTAGATGTATTTTGGGACTGCACCTAAATAGCAAATTGATGCGGATAAGGTAATCTATTTCTTTTAACTCAATTACAATGCTTCTCGCATTTTAATGACTACTGATCTTTCCCAGAGGCCGAGGACCAAAAAAATTCCTTCATAAACTAGCCAAGAGCCTGGAACTGATTCTTGAGACAGCATAGAGGAGGTGGTTTCGGAGAATGATGATCTCGAGTTGAAAGGATAAATGGGAAGAAAAAATGGATTAACCGAACAAAGTACAGCAAATTCGAAGTCATACTGAATCTAAAAATAGTGTTTCGATGATCACTAGAAGTAGTATATAGCAGAATAGCAGATGAACATTGTTCGACAAAACAGCATTGGAAACTCAGTTGCAACAAACCATACTGATAGACAAAAGGCAGACTAATAGAAATCCTTGTTACGACTTAATTAAGACCTAGGCTTCTCTTTCTTTTCCTTGAAGAGAGCAAGAAGTGAGACACCAGCAACCTTGACCACCTTGAAACGAACTCCGGGAATATCTCCCACGGCGTGTCCCTTACGTCCAAATCCAGCGATCAGTACCTCGTCCTGTGGCAGAAACAGGAGAAATTAGTACATTACAACACACTGAGAGTTCCTCAATAATCGTAGATATCTGTAACACATCAACAAACATATAATGTGAACACCAGAAATGAAAATATAGGGAACTATCATATGCTAATTTAGAGTGACACCAACCCATTTAATTTAAAAACCACCGCTGTAACATTAGATGATTAATATCGATCTCCGCATATGGGCAGAGTCTTGAGGTAGGCTCATGATAATTTGAGTTTACAGTAGAAAGCAAGACAAGTTGGTTGGAATGCAAGGAACATCAGTTGGTTGTTAGTGTGTGAGCATGCTACGTCGACATTGAAGTAATGCACAATATAGACGTAGTTGCCACTAATTAGGAAAATTAGGAATAACAATCAAAATGTAATGTAATGATGGGCCTATAAAGGGAAATTTAAAACTCGGCAAAAAAAAACATACATTCTCTTCAATGAAGTTCAAACAACCATCATTGGGAACGAAAGCTGCAATCTTCTTTCCGTTCTTAATCAACTGAACTCTAGCACACTTACGGATAGCAGAGTTAGGCTGCTTAGCTTCAATACCACTGTAAAGTAGATTAAAGTCAAATTAGTTTATTACATATAACGGAATATTAATGGTAAAAGAACGTATGACAAAAGAATAGATATGGAGAGTTTACATCTTCTCAAGGACAATTCCTTTGGCGTGGGAGGAACCAGAAAAGGGCTTCTTCCATTCATTGCCTTGGTGAGACTTCTTGTACTGTTTGTCAGCCCACCTCTGATTCCTACGGTGGGACTTCAACTTACGGGCCGCTCCCATACCACGTGTCTTACTGTATCATAAAACAGCTTAATTAATCACTCCTATCATAACAAGTACAGGACAAAAATCTGCCGATTCATCCTTCCAATTAATATTTTCCACCCAATCAAATATACAACCACCCTCCAAACCCGACATTTTTAACAAACAAACACCTCCTAAAAATAGCCAATTTTCAAATGGGAGCATCAAAATCGCACTGAAGGAGTATACGACAGCAAGAAAACAGGACATTTCTAACAAATTACTCCTCCACCCCAAATAATTATACAACCACCCTCGACAACAAAAACCCGACATTTCTAGCACACTAATACCTCCTAAAAATAGCCAACAGTCAAATGAACGGTACATTTCACCCCAAATCATCATACTTCCAGCATACCGACATTTCTAACACACTAATGTCTCCTACGATTAGCTAATAGTCAATTGGGAGCATTAAAATCACAGTGGAGAGTATACGACAGCTATGAGTAAAGAAAACAGTACATTTCTAAAAACTACTCCGTCAATACAAATCATTTGTTTACTTTTTTATTCTTTGCGACGATTACTTTAATCAAAGGTAAACAAATGAACGAGGCGGGAGGGTATTCAATCGCAATAAATCACTATATAAACCTAAAATACACCTTAAAATTACTCATCTACACTAATGTAAATTACAAACCACAAAAAAAATTAAAAGGGTATATAAAGTTTACAAATTTATACCTAAATCATTCATTTCTAGACAAAATTATCAACATCATCATCATATTTAAACTAAATTAATCAAAAACCAAAAACATAACAACTTAGCTTATTAATTTAAAGAACAAAAAATGGAGAAGAAATTACCCCATGATTGAAAGAAGAAGGTTGTGCTGTAGGGGAAGGGGGAAGGGGAGGAGGATCTGGGTTCAAAGAGCGGCAATGGCGATGAAACAAAAAGAGGATTGTGTGTGTTGATTTATTAGGGTTATATATAGATGGATGTTAATTTTAGGGCTTAGGGTTTTTGTTTATGGGTTTGTGGTTCATTTTGGGTTTTATTTTGGTCATGGGCTTATTCTCCATCTTTAAGCTCAACTCACCAAATTTAGACCATTTTGAGTATTTAAGTAGACTTGTTAAACGGATCGAGGGTCGGATTGTACGGATTGGGTCAGAATATGTAGATGAGTAGATAGTACTAGAGCTGGCAAGGCTGACCCGACCCGAAACCCGAGCAAAACCGACCCGACCCGACCCGAGAATACTGCAACCCGAAATCGACCCGACCCGACCCGATGACGACCCGTAACCCGTTGACGACCCGAAAATCAGCGACCCGAACCCGACCCGACATTGACCCGACCCGATATTGACCCGATTAAATTGACGCTCTGACAATTATTAACCTTAATAATGATCAAAATGAAAGTGATTTATTGTTTAAATTGATATGTTTGACTTAATAATGAATTAATTAAACCAAATAATAATTTAAAACTAGATTTAATGGAAAAATATTGAAATATTGCGAAAAAATAACCGGACCCGATTACGACCCGACCCAAACTCGACCCGACCCGATGTATCATTTGACCCGAAAATGACCCGACCCGATAACGACCTGAACCCGACCCGACCCGACCCGAAAGGGTTGTCTGACCCGATACGACCCGAACCCGATACGACCCGAACCCGACATGACCCGACCCGAACCCGACCCGACTGACCCGATTGCCACCCCTAGATAGTACCTCGGGTTACTTGGATGGTTTTATATGAGTCACCGGTCCATTAGGTTTGTTTAGTTGAGTTTTGCTCTCTCTATCGGGTTAGGTTAAAAACATACTTTCTTTGTATTTTGAACAATTAAGTTTTGTGTAAGTTAAGCAAATGACATTTTTTTACCTATAAGTTAAAGCAATTTGAAATAATTGTTAATGAGTTTTTAATTGTGTTATCATAAAGCTAATTTATTTTCGAATCATCAGTCAAGTTAAGACATATTCGGGTTTCAAGTAACGTCAGGTGAGTTACAATTTGAAGAAATAGAGTTTTTATCAATTATCAATTAAACCCAGATGAGACATAGTTCATTACGATTTAATAAATTTTTACGCTCTGCCGGATTAAAATGTCGGGGCATAGGTCGGGTCAACGTCTAACGGCTTTAGCGAGTAGCCACAACAGATAGTTATTTTCTAATTCGTTTCTTGATAAGACTATATTTATATATTTTTTCTCAATATGTGTATATTTATAAAAAAAGTTTACTATTTCCAGCATTACTAATAGACTTGACAAACGGGGGTCACCAATTCGAGTTCTGGATGAGTCATTCTGGGTTTGTAAGAATTCAAGTATTGCTGGTCATTTCGGATATAAATCATTTTCGAGTTAGTAATCATGGAGTTACTTGTATTTACCGATAATGGTTAATTTGCAACAAAAACCATTAGGATCGGGTCATATTGTTTTGGGTCTATTTAGGTTACGACTATACGAGTCAAGCTCAAATCGAGTCAGTATGACCAGGTTCATTTTTCCATGTCTAAGCATTACTACAAGCACAAAATCTCATTGAATACGGATACTATCTCTCACCAGCTGAAGATGGATAGTATCCCTATCACAATATATTAATGGGTGTCCTGGTTCGAACTTACAAATAATCAAATAAACCATTTTGGATATATTTGTACTATAGTTTAGCATGAAATAATAATAAAAAATAGAATAGGACTTGAATGTTATAAGATGACTCAGAGAAGATACACATACTACTGGCATTACAACCATACAAGTATACAACCATACATACTATGATTCCTATCCAATACCGTATGCAGAGAGCAATGCTCTCCCTTTCACCTCTTCTATATCCCAACTTTCAAATCCCTCACTTCAATCCCGCTTTTCTCACTTCCAAACCCTTTACAAAACCGCTTCGCTCTTCATCACAAAACTCCCTTGCCCCTGCACAAGAAGAACAAGACGAAGACGATTTCCGTGTATTAACCGCTACAAAAACCGAGTACAACAACATAGTAATCCTAGAATCCTCAACTTCCAAAGTCCTACTGTTAGATGATTCCTGCAATGTTCATAGCATTCTGTACAAAGCCGATAAATGGACTAACTCATATTGGGATGAAAACACTACTTTACCTGCAATAATCCCTCATGGACCCATTGCAGTATATGGCCTCGGAGGCGGGACAGTTGCCCATCAACTGCTGCACTTCTATCCTGCATTGTGCATTCATGGATGGGAACTCGACGAGGTTTTAGTCGATAGAGCGAGGCAGTTTTTCGGACTGTCTGAACTCGAAAAGGCAAATACTTCAGGTGGAATTCTTGAAATTCACGTAGGAAATGCATTGTCTAGGATGGCTAGTATTGAGGGTGGTTACGCAGGGATTGTCGTCGACTTATTTTCCGATGCTAAGGTATTGCAGGAATTGGAAAAGGCCGAGACGTGGTTCGAAATGAAGGAGAAGCTGATGACTAATGGAGTAATGGTAGGATTATGGTGAATTGTGGTGGTGAGGTTTTGTGTGATGAAATTTGTTGGGAGAAGAATTTGACAATTCAGGCAATGTGTGAAGCTTTTGGTAAGGACATGGTGTATTGGAAGAAGATGCCTATGGATCAAAGTGGGAATTATTTGGCATTTACGGGTTCTTTGCCGGATTTTGATTTGTGGTGTAATACTGTTCCGGAGAAACTTGGATCGTTTGTCTCGCTTTGGGAAGCGTGTGGGTAGACCTGATAAACGGGTTAGATTATTACACTTGAGTCATTCGGCGCTTTGTTTGTGTGAGGGGTAATAAAGGTTAATGTTGTTTTGGTTAAGTTCCGGATCAGGAATTCAGGGCTAATTCAGATTGCTTTTTCGGGTTTTGTCAATTTTGTAACCTTATTTGTGACGGTTTAGAACGAGTAAGAAATCGTGTGCGATTCGTACCCTAATAATGATATTGAAGGCATGAATTACTCAAATTGTAGAATAAGACAGTTCTGTAAACATAAATTATAGGATCTTGATTAAAGCGATAATTACTGAAAGGTACTTACGTGATGTAGCCATTAGATCTGATAATAAAATCATTTGAGAAAGATAAAAGATGAACCCTTATTGCTTTGCCTTCTCATGTCTTCTTTATTCTCTAATTCACTTTCTTTATGTGTGTTTTTTAATATGAATGAATTAGGTTAAAGCACAAACAGGTGTGCTTATATAGAGAGGTGGCAGGAGGGGCTTAATAGAATAAGTGGGCCAAATATGTTAATGGCCTGTAAACATTAACCGTAATCCACTTAAATTAGGACTCCTATTAAAAACCCGAAACAATATATTTAACCGTTATTTAATTAAGGTGACTGATATCAGTAATTAGGTCCACATAATAGAGAATTAAATAATAATTCTTACATTCTCCCACTTGGACCATATTACTGATTAAAACATAATGTCACGTTTAATTATAACATAAGGCGCGTAGACGGTTAAATGAACACATAATGGGTTTATCTTAATTACCCTGACTATCCCTAAACAACTGGTTGAGTCATGGCGGAGACACTACTATAAAAGAGAAGTGGTCCTTCCATGTACTACGGACCAATCACTTAGAATAATCAGTCTGTACAAGGAGCAAACATAATCCCCAAATAATGTCCTTGAGGAAAAGGACCGATTCTGTTAATCGTGCAACAATAATGTATACAATAACAATAATACGATACAGAAAAATTGTTCGGAAATCATCATCATAATAAAACATAAGTCGATTAATAAAAACATAAGTGTCATCATTACAAAGCACTAGTATGATCCAAACATAAGCGAAAAACCTTAATGATTATCCTCCAGACCCATATCAACAGCTAAGCCCTGAAAGAAAATTCCGCAACCATAAAGCTTGAATAGTAGCCTCAAAGCACGCTACAAATTCAACTTCCATAATGGATGAGGCAATAATTGTTTGTTTAGCAATTTTCCAGGAGATTGTTCCCCCAGCTAAAACAAACACATAACCAAAAATGTTTTTCCTTGAGTCCACGCATCCACCAAAATCTGAGTCAGCATATCCAATAACCCATTCCAGGATTGGACTGATATAAACCCAACATACCTACTGCAAAACTTATGTCAGGTCTTGTACAGACCTGCGCATACATTAAGCTTCCAACCAGAGATGCATAAGGAAAGTTTTTCATGGTATTTCGTTCTAGCTCAGTCTTAGGACACATACTTAAGCTGAACTTATCCCCTTTCTGAATAGGAACATCATTGGGATTACATTTTACCATGTTAAATCTTTCCAAAACTTTACTGATATAGGCTTTCTGAGATAACCCTAATGTCCTTTATGATCTGTCTCGAGCGAGATATTTCCACCCCGATCACATATGATGCCTCTCCCATATCTTTCATCTCAAAGTTGCTTGATAAGAAATCTTTAGTTTGACGTAATAGTCCCAAATCACTGCTTGCAATAAGTATGTCATCGACATATAGGACCAAAAATGCAAACTTACTCCCACTGATCTTCAGGTTTATACACTAATCAACAGTGTTTTCTTGAAACCCAAAGGTGGTAATGGTATTATGGAACTTAATATACCATTGTCGAGAAGCTTGCTTAAGTCCTTAAATGGACTTCTTTAATATACAGACTTTGTCCTCTTTGCCATCAATAATGAAGCCTTCAGGCTGAGCCATGTAGACTTCTTCTTCCAAACTCCCATTCAAGAATGCCGTTTTCACATCCATTTGATGTAGCTCTAAGTCAAAATGAGCTACAAAAGCTAAAATGATCCGTAATGAATCCTTCTTAGAAACTGGAGAGAAGGTTTCATTATAATCAATGCCTTCTTTCTGATTAAAGCCTTTAGCTACCAGTCTGGATTTATGTCGTTCAATATTACCCAAGGAGTCGCGCTTGGTCTTAAAGACCCACTTGCAGCCGACAGCCTTATGACCTACTGGTAAATTGACCAACTCCCAGACCTCATTCTTAGCCATAGACTTCATCTCATCTTTCATGGCATTATTCCATTTATCGGAATCATCACAATTCATAGCTTGTGAAAACGTAACCGGATCATTATCAATAGTAATGTCATGTATCAACAACTTCAGTGACAATGTTATCATTCGGGAGTGGAGGGTCATCAACGTTAGGTTCCACAATATTGACTGGGTCAACATTATCATTATGTGAAACTTCATCAATTGAAATTGGGAGCAAAGAAGCTGGAATTGCCATCCTAACTTCATTGACTATGCCATCCCTTACCTGATCACTCCCACTAACTTCGCCATTCTCAAGGAATTTGGCATTTCCGGTTTCCACAATTCTTGTTTTCTGTGTAGGACAGTAAAACCTATACCCTTTAGACTTTTCTGGATAGCCGATAAATGACCCACTAATGGTTTTTTATCGAGTTTCCTTTCATGTGGATTATAAATGCGTGCCTCTGCTGGGCATCCCCATACTTGCAAATGTTGAAGACTCGATTTCCACCCTTTCCACAGTTCAAATGGTGTCTTTGAAACTGCCTTACTGGGGACCCAGTTTCCAACATACACAGCAGTCATAAGGGCATGCATCCACAACTTCATGGGTAAGTTGGTATTACTCATCATTGTCCTTACAGCCTCTAATAGGGTTCGATTACGCCTCTCAGCTACACCATTCATCCATGGAGAACCAGGATTTGTGTACTGAGGGACAATACCCAAACTTTCAAGGAGTTTTGCAAAGGGACCAGGATGTTGCCCTGATTCATCATATTTGCCATAATATTCACCACCTCTATCTGACTTTATGATTTTCACTTTCTTTCCCAATTACCTTTCCACCTCCTTAATGTAAACCTCTAAAGCGTTTACAGATTGAGGTTTTTCATGCAAAAGGTAAAGATAACAATAACGTGAATAATCATCGATAATGGAGGACTTAATATTTGGTGCAGTGGTAAGTCGTAAGAACTTTAAGGAAAGACTGTCAAGTTATTGAGAGAGCTTTGCAACAGTACTGCATTATGAACAATGCTCAGAACATTAGGCTTTGAGTTTATCACACAATAGCAATTATGACTAAGACTTGAGACTTAAATGAGTAACTCATAAACATTCATTTAGCAAGTGCAGTATCTGTGGATAACCTACGCATGCTTAATTACATAATCAAGTATACTCTCTTTAATGAGTGTTTCACTTTAATGTCAGGTTACCTGTGGGTAAAACCTTAATACAAGTTATTTCACCCCATTAGATGCTTAGTCGGATATTCACTGCATAATTTGAGTCCACTGTGGTGAACATCAACATAATGTGAATGCCCAATTTAATTACATTATGAGATCTGATCGCGTACGAGATGAAATCACTGTGGTGAATTTCAACTCGTCATAATGCGAAGGTCTCCTTTAATCGATACATAAGATATAATTAATCTTCAATAAGAATGTATGCTTAGTCGGATATTCACTGCATAATTTGAGTCCACTGTGGTGAACATCAACATAATGTGAATGCCCAATTTAATTACATTATGAGATCTGATCGCGTACGAGATGAAATCACTGTGGTGAATTTCAACTCGTCATAATGCGAAGGTCTCCTTTAATCGATACATAAGATATAATTAATCTTCAATAAGAATGTATGCTTAGTCGGATATTCACTGCATAATTTGAGTCCACTGTGGTGAACATCAACATAATGTGAATGCCCAATTACATTATGAGATCTGATCGCGTACGAGATGAAATCACTGTGGTGAATTTCAACTCGTCATAATGCGAAGGTCTCCTTTAAGCATAATAACATAATATTATACGAGCATACAATGAAAACAAACATTAAACATCGAAACTGACCTCGACCGAGTAAGACAACAGCTCTATCGAGTAAAAATAAACAAAAACATCTCGACCAAGAAAAACTTTAGCTCGATCGAGAACGAGGCAAAACAAGACCCCTCGATCGAGTACATCACTAGCTCGATCGAGTAGAAAAGAAGGACAGTTTTACTCGATCGAGTAAACAATAGCTCGATCGAGCAGAATCAAAAACATAAGGGCTCGATCGAGTAAAACATTAGGTCGATTGAGCAACATCATTAATAAACCATCTCGATCGAGTGAAGCATTAGCTCGATCGAGTATGGTATAGATCATACGACATTCATACGCAACAATAATCATAATAAACCATACAAATCGAATTAGGGCAGCGCAAATAGTCATCATAAATCATACAATAATCATCATAAATCAAATAAATAACGAAATAGTTCGATTAGGGCAGCGGAAACGATCATGATACAAGGATACTTTATCTATCATAAGGGTATACAATCAATTATGAATGAGTATTACAACATCATGATTAAAGCATTAAATTCATTCATAAAACATAATCAAAACATTAATCAGAATTATAACTATAATCACAATCCTGCTCTGATACCACATGTAAACATAAATTATAGGATCTTGATTAAAGCGATAATTACTGAAAGGTACTTACGTGATGTAGTAATTAGATCTGATAATAAAATCACTTGAGAAAGATAAAAGATGAACCCTTATTGCTTTGCCTTCTCCTGCCTTCCTTATTCTCTAATTCACTTTCTTTATGTGTGTTTCTTAATATGAATGAATTAGGTTAAAGCACAAACAGGTGTGCTTATATAGAGAGGTGGCAGGAGGGGCTTAATAGAATAAGTGGGCCAAATATGTTAATGACCTGTAAACATTAACCGTAATCCACTTAAACTAGGACTCCTATTAAAAACCCGAAACAATATATTTAACCGTTATTTAATTAAGGTGACTGATATTAGTAATTAGTTCCACATAATAGAAAATTAAATAATAATTCTTACATGTTCCGCACCATGAGACGGTAATCTTTGTAAACACATAAATTAAGCAGTTGAAGTTATCTCACACAATAACATTGTTTGTATGTAACACAAATTGCTTCTTTGTGACAATGTATTTGCAGGCTGCTATATTTTTTCTATTAAAGAGACAAGAGATTGATTTTGGACTAATTACAGCTTGTTGGTCCTTGACATAATCCATGGCAGCTAATTAAATAACCAATCATGCACATCCCGGAAGAGCGATCGGAAGGGTACATTCTAACCAACACCGTCTCATAATACTTTAAGCATACGCTATATCTCATACGCAATACACTCTTGCAGAGTATATTGGGTCATGTTCTAAACTTCTAATACGCTCAAACCAAGTACGCGATTTAATGGTAGATTTGATGTACTAAATGTCTAAATTTGGTAACCCGACACTAAATCGCTAGTTACGTTTTTCTCCAACTTGTATAATTCGGTATTATCATAACCTAAAGTTCACTATACCCGCAATCCATCCACTCGACCCGTCCGACAAGTCTAAGATAAATCATTACTTATATAGGCCCTTACTAATAGTTAACCGGTATTGGGAAGCCTAGGAAGATGTTAGTCTGTTACATTACTTGTTAATGTTACTGAAGGCTTAGCCAAGTTTTTTTTAATGTACAGAAAGACAAAGAAGAGTACGAACCAATTAGCACATAAAACATTACTGTTTTTCCCTCTACTTTAGTCTTTTATATGCTTCTTTCTTTTGCTTAATCAACTGCATTTCTCACAATTTACATTAACAATCCCAAAAATAAATTGTTGGACCGTGTCTTTTATGCGTTTATGTTTTGATGATGACAAATGTGTTATAATTGTTATATAAGTTTGCACGTAATTGTTTGTTAAGTCTTTATAGATTAACAAGGTTACAATTTACAAATGACAGTTTGAGGATTTGACAATGCGATTTGAGTTCGTGATCAAGACGATGAAAGGAATTTACGGCTGAATAATTTTCAAGGAAGATTAGTCGGTAATTAGTTCGTCTCTTCTTTAAAATATTTAATAGTAATTGTTTTGAGTCTGTCTCAAGTTATAGTTGTAACTATAACTTGATACACTCATAGTTTAGGTTATACTTGATTGTTCTTAACTTAGGGTGACTACGTAACACGGCATTTTCGGGAGAAAATTTATTTTATATTTTTACAAAGGATAAATTAGTCTTCACACCCTTATAAAATAAATTTTTCTAAATTTACACTCTTATTAATTTTTTTTTTAATATTTTACACTCATCTAAAATCCACTTTTCTAAACTACACCCTTATAATTTTTTTAAAATATTTTACATTCTAATAAAAACACTTATTTTAAATCTCGCCCCTTAGAGTAGGGGTGATAATGAGACGAGACAGCTCGCGTGCAACTCGAGATCGGCTCGGTCACAGCTCGGCTCGTGTGAGCGCGGCTCGGGATCGGGATCGGGCTCGTTGATGCATATATGAATTTAACAACAACTCAGAATATGAGTGATCAAGGAGATGGCGCGCAACATAATTCAAATATGGAGGGAGAGCCAAGCAAAGGAGAGTCATATGGGTAATCACATGACCAAGGGTGAGTCACCAGGATAAGCATGAAGTAATCCTCAAGGAATCTCTAATTACAGCTAATAGGAATCATTTAGCCGTTGCTGCACATGAGCAAGTACAAGGCTCAATTGTCTTTTTCCTAATTCTGTTTTGATAAGAATTAATTAGGATTTCCCATTTCCTTTGTACGTAATCCCCAAGTAATTCAGCCTATTTATATACTTCCTCCGTTCCATTTGGTTGTATACGTTTGCTTTTTAGGCACTATTCATAAGTTAGAAGAATCTTTAATACAACTTCTAATATATAACATAAAAGATAGTCATGTAAGATCTCGTTTAAATTGTCTTACCGAGAAAAATATTAATATCAAAATTTTATAATTTTTAATAATATGTAACTAAAGATATAAACAAAACAAAAAAAGCGTTGACATACGTGATAAAACAAACGTATACAACCAAATGGAACGGAGGAAGTAGCTGATTATGTAAGGAGTAGGATTATCAATGAAAATTTACTCTTTTCCTGTCTTAATTATCTGTTAACTGTTATTGCTATTTTTGGCTTGAAATCCAATTTCCTTTCTTCATTCTAGGAAATTCCATATCATGCTTTTGAGAGCCTATCAATTTCTGTGAAATTGAACAGCTTTCCATTCACTTTTTCCTGCAACATACTGTCCTTCTTCACTACAATTTACATCATCTCCTTTCATAATTTAAATCATAACAATTGGCTATCAGAGCTGTGATCCTCCAGCCTGTGGTTACCTCAAAAAACACAAAAATTAGAGAAAATTTAAGAAAAACCCCAAAGAAAAACACAAAAATATTTAATTCTTCCTTTTTGACTTACACCAAAAACACAAAAATTTCTAAAATAAAAACTACAAAAAGAAAAAGCAACATGGCAGATCAGGAACTCAAGGGTGAGGTTTAGCAACTAAAAGATCAAGTAGCAACTCTGGTACAAACCCTGGCAACTTTGTCCCTGCAACCAGGAAAGAATTTTAACGGTATGAACACCATGGTAAGATCTCCCACTATAAAATTTCCAACCTTTGATGGTAATGACATTGAAGATTGGCTATTTAAGTGCACACAGTTTTTCTCTGTATCTGAAGTTGACGAATTTATGAAAGTAACATATGCTGCAATGCACCTAGAGTCTAAAGCCCTAGCTTGGCATCGGGCTTTCACCAAAAATAGATTAAAGACTGCACCCTTGGGATGGAATGAGTATAGGGAAGCCATTAAGGCCAGATTTAGGAATGAGCATGAGGACCCCATGTCTGAGCTTTTGGTTTTAAAACAGTCTAGTACAGTACATGCCTATCATGATTCTTTTGACATCTTACTCAGCAAGCTGGACCTACAACCAGACTATGCCCCGAGTTACTTTTTGACAGGCCTTGATGAGAAAATAGCTATCATGGTAAGGATGTTGAAACCTAAGAGTATACCAGAGGCCTATGGCCTAGCCAAGCTACAAGAAACAGCCATTGCACTACAAAACAAAACCAGAAACTTCACACCTCACAAAAACTTCTCACCCCACCCAAATTCATCCAAACCACCTTTATTACCCACACCACAAAAAACAAACACTCCCAGAAAACCCTTTACACCAGACCCTAAATACAACCCAAGATATAGGCCATTTAATGCTGAAATGGAGGAAAAGAAGGCTAAAGGCCTGTGTTTTTATTGTGATGAGAAGTTCACTCCATCACATGTCTGTAAGAATAAGAGGGTAACAGTGACCTCCCTATTTTTTTCCGAGATGATGCAGACCGTACGTCGAAATTAAATATCTTCAAAGATTCTCCATTCCTATGTTTGTTGAGTGCCGATTCGAAGCCTAGATCAAATCCAGTCTTCAAGTTATTAGCTTGCTCGTACGATCGTCAAAAGGAGGCATTTTGCCTTGATGGTAAATACCTCAAGTTGTGCGCCGATGAGGCGGCACACGTGCTAGGCATGAGAAATGATGGCACGGAGGCTTCTATTTCTAGTACGGTCGTCACACCTCCTCCTTACTATATCAATTTGGTTGATAACAGTGAAAAGAGTTTACTCACTAAAAGCAGTATTCAGGGTGTTTTGACCAAGATGGTGATAAACGATGATAATAAAGATGACTTCAAGAGGATTATGTATGTATATTTGTACAAATATGTATTTGCTGTTAAAAGTACAAAAAAAATAGTTGGTGATCATGCCTTAAGTCTTGTGGAGGATATAGACTCCTTTGAGAAGACTAACTGGGTTAAATTGATGTTTGAAAGAACCATGGCTGAGGTTAGGAAGTTGGCAAACATACACCAGAAGCTGCATGATTATAGCATTCACATGGGGTACTCTTGGCATGAGGGTGTTGATGTGGGATGGCACCCATGGATGGCTAATCTTAGTATTATACAAGTGCGCTTCTGGTGTATGTTTGCCAACTTCCTAACCTCAGCTATGGTTCTTTCAAACATCAATTTAACCCAGTTAGTCTTCTCAAAGGAGTCTATATCCTCCACAAGACTAAAGGCATGATCACCAACTGTTTTTTTTGTACTTTTAAAAGCAAATACATATTTGTACAAATATACATACATAATCCTCTTGAAGTCATCTTTATTATCATCGTTTATCACCATCTTAGTCAAAACACCCTGAATACTGCTTTTAGTGAGTAAACTCTTTTCCTCACCGTTATCAACCAAATTGATATAGTAAGAAGGAGGAGGTGTGACGACCGTACTAGAAATAGAAGCCTCCGTGCCATCATTTCTCATGCCTAGCACGTGTGCCGCCTCATCGGCGCACAACTTGAGGTATTTACCATCAAGGCAAAATGCCTCCTTTTGACGATCGTACGAGCAAGCTAATAACTTGAAGACTGGATTTGATCTAGGCTTCGAATCGGCACTCAACAAACATAGGAATGGAGAATCTTTGAAGATATTTAATTTCGACGTACGGTCTGCATCATCTCGGAAAAAAATAGGGAGGTCACTGTTACCCTCTAGCATAGGGAAAACGTAGACATCGGGAGAACCAATGTCATCAGCACGGGATTCAAGGGCGACTTTAAGATCTGCTTCTGTCGAACTCTTCTCCATCTACAAAGCCATATCAACGTAAAGGTTATTGCTTATTCCATTTGCTTAACTAAAAACATACATAAGTAAACTAATTAATTGGATACGAAAAGCTTCAACAAAATATACATCACAAATAATTTAGTGGAATCAGCCAAAACAATCATGAATAAGTACGGAATTATGAAATTTTCATTCTCAACTCATGATAAAATATTTTTATCAGCATACAATTTTACAACAGGTATATCAGCTCAACACTACGTCACTACGCCAACAAATCTGTTTTATTGTATCGGTGTAGTAGGGTGTCTTAGTGTTCAAGCTTATTCGTGAGTATTTCTCCCTCTGTTAATAGTACTAGCGCGTAGGTTATTCAACTCACTAGAAGGGCCATCTTTAGCGAACCGTATTGCCAGGGTAAATGCTATCCTTGAAGCAGAACTCAAGGCAGGTACAGAGGCAACCAAATGTAAGGATGAGGCCGTCAACTCTTCAAGCAACTAACCCATAGACTCGATTCTAGTACTCGTGTTTGTCCTTGTTTCTCGTTTGCTCTACTACTTATTGTGCGTAGTTAGTGTTTAATATCAGTGTCTGGTTTGCTTAATTGAGAACATGTTTACGAGTATGGTGGCCAAATTAATTGAGAACATGTTTCAAGGAAAAATCTTAGTATTTGTCAATTGATGAATGAATGACGATTATTGAATTTGATGATCTGGTAAATAAATCTATTGCAGGTCTCAGTTGAATGTTTAACCACCGTCGCCGCCATTGAAAAACCGTAAGTTAGACAACTTATATCAACACATCTCAAATACGAGTCAGTAGTTACATTAATAGGTTACATTTGAACTCAGTATGTAAAACGCTGTATACATTAGAACAACAAAGTGACGGTGATTTAATTATATTTAGAGTCGGCTAATATAAATTACATTTGATTCGATCAACAACTACAAAAGAAGAATGAATGATGATTATTGAGTTTGATGATCTAGTAAATAAATCAATTGCAGGTCTCAGTTTGTTGTTCTAATGTATACAGCGTTTGATGTTCTAATGTAAGAATGAATGATGATTATTGAGTTTGATGATCTACCGATTCATCCTTCCAAATAATATTTTCCACCCAATCAAATATACAACCACCCTCCAAACCCGACATGTTTAACAAACAAATATCTCCTAAAAATAGCCAATATTCAAATGGGAGCATCAAAATCGCACTGAAGGAGTATACGACAGCAATGAGTAAAGAAAACAGGACATTACTAACAAATTACTCCTCCACCTCAAATATTTATACAACCACCCTCGACAACAAAAACCCGACATTTCTAGCACACTAATACCTCCTAATATTAGCCAACAGTCAAATGAACGGTACATTTCACCCCAAATCATCGTACTTCCAGCATCGGCAATAAAAAAACCGACATTTCAAACACACTAATGCCTCCTAAGATTAGCTAACAGTCAATTGGGAGCATTAAAATCGCAGTGGAGAGTATACGACAGCAATGAGTAAAGAAAACGGTACATTTCTAAAAACAACTCCGTCAATACAAATCATTTGTTTATCTTATTCTTTGCGACACTTATTTTAATCAAAGATAAACAAATAAACGAGGTAAGAGGGTATTCAATCGCAATAAATCACTACATACACCTAAAATATATCTTAAAATTACTCGGATACACTAATGTAAATTACAATACAACCCACAAAATATAATTAAAAGGGTCTATAAAGTTAACAAATTTATATCTTAAATCATTCATTTCTAGACAAATTATCAACATCATCATTATATTTAAACTAAATTCATCAAAAATCAAAAACACTAACAACTTAGCAATCAATAATTTAAATTTAAACAATAAAAAATGGCGAAGAAATTACCCCATGATTGAAAGAAGAAGGTTGTGATGTAGGGGTTGGGGGAAGGGGAGGAGGATCTGGGTTCAAAGAGCGGCAATGGCGATGAAACAAAAAGAGGATTGTGTGTATTGATTTATTAGGGTTATATATAGATGGATGTTAATTTTAGGGCTTAGGGTTTTTGTTTATGGGTTTGTGGTTCATTTTGGGTTAATTGGATATAAATTAGATTACTCAAGTCGATTCCTGACCAGGTTAATTTTTCCATGTCTAAGCATTACTACTAGCACAATTTCTCATTAAAGACGAGCACTATCCGTCAGAAGTTGAACATGATTAGTACCCTTCTCACAATATGCAAGTAGGTATCCGAGTTCGAACTTACAAATAATCAAATAAACCATTTTGGATATATTTGGACTATAGTTTAGCATGAAATAATAATAAAAAATAGAATAGGACTTGAATGTTATAAGATGACTCAGAGAAGATACACATACTACTGGCATTACAACCATACAAGTATACAACCATACATACTATGATTCCTATCCAATACCGTATGCAGAGAGCAATGCTCTCCCTTTCACCTCTTCTATATCCCAACTTTCAAATCCCTCACTTCAATCCCGCTTTTCTCACTTCCAAACCCTTTACAAAACCGCTTCGCTCTTCATCACAAAACTCCCTTGCCCCTGCACAAGAAGAACAAGACGAAGACGATTTCCGTGTATTAACCGCTACAAAAACCGAGTACAACAACATAGTAATCCTAGAATCCTCAACTTCCAAAGTCCTACTGTTAGATGATTCCTGCAATGTTCATAGCATTCTGTACAAAGCCGATAAATGGACTAACTCATATTGGGATGAAAACACTACTTTACCTGCAATAATCCCTCATGGACCCATTGCAGTATATGGCCTCGGAGGCGGGACAGTTGCCCATCAACTGCTGCACTTCTATCCTGCATTGTGCATTCATGGATGGGAACTCGACGAGGTTTTAGTCGATAGAGCGAGGCAGTTTTTCGGACTGTCTGAACTCGAAAAGGCAAATACTTCAGGTGGAATTCTTGAAATTCACGTAGGAGATGCATTGTCTAGCATGGCTAGTATTGAGGGTGGTTACGCAGGGATTGTCGTTGACTTATTTTCCGATGCTAAGGTGTTGCAGGAGTTGGAAAAGGCCGAGACGTGGTTCGAAATGAAGGAGAAGCTGATGACTAATGGTAGGATTATGGTGAATTGTGGTGGTGAGGTTTTGTGTGATGAAATTTGTTGGGAGAAGAATTTGACAATTCAGGCAATGTGTGAAGCTTTTGGTAAGGACATGGTGTATTGGAAGAAGATGCCTATGGATCAAAGTGGGAATTATTTGGCATTTACGGGTTCTTTGCCGGATTTTGATTTGTGGTGTAATACTGTTCCGGAGAAACTTGGATCGACTGTCTCGCTTTGGAAAGCGTGTGAGTAGACCTGATAAACGGGTTAGATTATTACAGTTAAGAGTCATTTCGGCGCTTTGTTTGTGTGAGGGGTAATAAAGGTTAATGTTGTTTTGGTTATGTTCCGGATCAGGAATTCAGGGCTAATTCAGATTGTTTTTTCGGGTTTTGTCAATTTTGTAAGCTTATTTGTGACGGTTTAGAACGAGTAAGAGATCGTGTGTGATTCGTACTCTAATAATGATATTGAAGGCATGAATTACACAAATTGTAGAATAAGACGATCCCGCACCATGAGACGGTAATCTTTGTAATCACATAAATTAAGCAATTGAAGTTATCTCACACAATGACATTGTTTGTATGTAACACAAATTGCTTCTTTGTGACAATGTATTTGCAGGTTGCTATATTTTTTCTATTAAAGAGAAAAGAGATTGATTTTGGACTAATTACAGCTTGTTGGTCCTTGACAAAATCCATTGCAGCTAATTAAATAACCAATCATGCACATCCCGGAAGAGCGATCAGAAGGGTACATTCTAACCAACACCGTCTCATAATACTTTAAGCATACGCTATATCTCATACGCAATACACTCTTGCACAGTATATTGGGTCATGTTCTAAACTTCTAATACGCTCAAACCAAGTACGCGATTTAATGGTAGATTTGATGTACTAAATGTCTAAATTTGGTAACCCGACACTAAATCGCTAGTTACGTTTTTCTCCAACTTGTATAATTCGGTATTATCATAACCTAAAGTTCACTATACCCGCAATCCATCCACTCGACCCGTCCGACAAGTCTAAGATAAATCATTACCTATATAGGCCCTTACAAATAATTAACCGGTATTGGGAAGCCTAGGAAGATGTTAGTCTGTTACATTACTTGTTAATGTTACTGAAGGCTTAGCCAAGTTTTTTTTAATGTACAGAAAGACAAAGAAGAGTACGAACCAATTAGCACATCAAACATTACTGTTTTCCCTCTACTTTAGTCTTTTATATGCTTCTTTCTTTTGCTTAATCAACTGCATTTCTCACAATTTACATTAACAATCCCAAAAATAAATTGTTGGACCGTGTCTTTTATACGTTTATGTTTTGATGATGACAAATGTGTTATAATTGTTATATAGGTTTGCACGTAATTATTTATTAAGTCTCTATAAATTAACAAGGTTACAAATGACAAAGTTTGAGGATTTGACAATGCGGTTTGAGTTCGTGATCAAGACGATGAGAGGAACTTACGACTGAATAATTTTCAAGGAAGATTAGTCGGTAATTAGTTCGTCTCTCCTTTAAGATATTTAATACTAATTGTTTTTGTTATAACAGATGTAAGAAAGATAAATAAGCGCGCGAAAAAAGACAACAGATTTACGTGGTTCACTAACAACTTGTTAGCTACGTCCACCGGCAGAAGGGAGGAATATTATTGATCTTGAGGGATTACAGACTTCAGAGTTTACTCGTCAGAGTATTCAGATTTCAGATGACTCAGACAGATTTATGAATGAATAAAACAGACAGCTTATGAGAGTTTATATAGTACTCTCATAACAGATGTTTCCTAAACAGATTTAGGAAACTCTAACACTATAGGAAACCCTATAGCAATTTTCTAAACAGACAAGGAAACTAAATAATAGTATCCTAAACAGACAAGGAAACTAAATAATAGTTTCCTAAACAAATAAGAAAACTAAATCAGATCAGAATCCGAACAAATTTAAAGCATATTCTAACAAATCTCCACCTTGACTTGAATTATCTCACAATCAAACAGATGTACCGGATGCACCATAACTGTGCCAGATGTATGAGACACACAAAACTAGTGTCAGATGTACCAGACGCACTAAAATAGTGTCAGATGTATCAGGCGCACAAAACTAGTCCCAGATTTACCAGACGCACAAAACTAGTCCCAGATTTACCAGACGCACAAAACTAGTGCCATATGTACCAGGCGCACTAAAATAGTGCCAGATGTACCAGATGCACAAAACTAGTGCCATATGTACCAGACGCACAAAACTAGTGTCAGATGTACCAGACGCACAAAACTAGTGTCAGATTTACCAGATGCACAAAACTAGTGTCAGATGTACCAGAAGCACTAAAATAATGCCAGATGTACCAGACGACTCCCTCCCTTCTGCCTCAGATATTACCCACCATGGGGCAATCAGATACTCCCAAATTTTAGCAAGTTCAAACATTGTTGGAACTTACTAAGTGAAACCGACTTGGTAAGCATAACACCAGACGTACCTTTGAGGTACCAGAAAATTCTTTTCACAGTATGCCAAAGCACTTTACCGGGATCAAACACGAACCTAACAGCATAAAAAGATTTCTCCTCCCGAACGGCCATCTCAGCGGTGATTGGATCCGTCAACTTTCTCGGAAACGACACCCTCAGCCCTTGTTGTTTCAACAAGATCCGCATCTTGATTATCAGCCACGGATTCAATATATTCCTCCCCGTGAATTTATCAATCTTCACGCTGATTCCAGACATCTTTCTTACCAGATTCGTGAGCCCAAATAAATCTGGCTCTGATACCAGTTTGTTATAACGGATGTAAGAAAGATAAATAAACGCGCGAAAAAAGACAACAGATTTACGTGGTTCACTAACAACTTGTTAGCTACGTCCACCGACAGAAGGGAAGAATATTATTGATCTTGAGGGATTACAGATTTCAGAGTTTACTCGTCAGAGTATTCAAATTTCAGATGACTCAGACATATTTCTGAATGAATAAAACAGACAGCTTATGAGAGTTTATATAGTACTCTCATAACAGATGTTTCCTAAACAGATTTAGGAAACTCTAACACTATAGGAAACCATATAGCAATTTCCTAAACAGACAAGGAAACTAAATAATAGTATCCTAAACAGACAAGGAAACTAAATAATAGTTTCCTAAACAAATAAAGAAACTAAATCAGATCAGAATTCGAACAAATTCAAGGCATATTCGCTAACAGTTTTGAGCCCGTCTCAAGTTATAGGTGTAACTATAACTTGATACACTCATAGTCTAGGTTATAGTTGATTTTTCTATAACTTGGGGTGACTACGTAACACGACATTTTCGGGAGAAAATTTATTTAATATTTTTACAAAGGTTTTTATAAAATCAATTTTTTCGAAATTTACACCATTATTATTATTATTATTATTATTTTAATATTTTACACCCGTATAAAATCCACTTTTCTAAACTTACACCCTTATAAATTTTTTAAAATATTTTACACCCGTATAAAAACACTTATTTCCAGGTACTCCTCAGAGGCTAAGACAATTAAGAAGAGAAAAGAAATGCTCGCACATTTGGCCAACCTTGATCGTCCCCATAAGGAGCATGCTTTGTATGTCCCCGAAGTCCTAAGTTTATTTTCTTATTCCAATAATGCAATGATAATAAAATCCGACTCCGAGAGTCGGGTTTCTACCGTGTAAGATACTACTTTTACTGCTGCAAAAAAAAACATATTTCAAATCTTGCCCCCTTAATCTGATTTCGATGAAAAAAATGGATATTCCGTCAATATTAAATTCTCTCTAAAACCCATAATTTGTAATGAAAATACCTCTTTCCTCATTTCTTTTTCGGAAAATTCTCACGCTACTTCCGAACTTTGACAATTTGCCCGAAATACCCAAACTATTTACCTGAAAAACTTTAAGTGCTCATAACTCGTGTTAACAAGCTCATAAAATGCCGATTTTTTTTTTCAAATTGTTCATTTTTCCGAGAATTACGATTTGAAAAAAAAAATTGCGTGTTCGGAGCTCGTGACCAAGAGATATGACCATTCTAAGTTTGCTCGGTAAAAAAAACTTTGATATACAAAAACTCCTATCCACGGGATCCAAATACGACTAATTTGTTTTTTCAAATCGTAGGTCGTGGAAAGATGAATGATTTGAAACTTTTTTTGGTCATTTTCCGACTTTGTAAATCTGAGTTATGGCTACTTAAAGTTTTTCGGTTACAAAATTTGGGTATTTCGCGCAAATTGTCAAAATTCGAGGGTATCCCGAGACGTTTCCGTTCTTTTTTCTTTTCATCCTCTCTTATACGTATATCCTTCTTCATTTGAATAATCGATATTAAATTAGCGTATTTACATGTTCGTCATTTGAATAATCGCTCATACTTGAATTTTTTTTTATGAAATTTCTAGAAAGTTACAGTGTAGAGAGAAGATAGAGATATGTTTAATGTGTTTTTTTTTTGTGAATGGTAGAAACTGGAAAGTTTGGTGTAAAAAGTACTAAAATGAGTAAAACATGTAAAAAATGTATTGCGAAAATAAACTCCGATTATTAACATTGTTTTCAACATAGAGTAATTTTAGAAAAGTTGTTTATAAAAGAGTGTAATTATTAATTCACTCATTCCTTTGTGCAAAGCGAATAGAAAATAAATGACTGGAACGGAGGGCGTATTATTTTGGATATAATTTTATTCTAGTTTTGCATGATACTACGTATAATTTTGCATTTTGCAGTTGGTCTTGCTTCAGACGGACCATTTTGGTCTGAAACAATAAGACGAGATTTTGTAACCACTTTACTGTTTGATGTAACCACTATTGAAAACAAGTTGATATAAGCTGTGTTACATTTTATCAAAAAGTGACACATAATCCCGTCTTATTTTCCAGACGGAAATGGTCTATCTGAAATAAGAATTTGCGGTTTGAATATGACTTACAAATGTTAAAAGATGAGCTCAGAGAAGATACACACTACTGGTACTACAACCATACATCCTATGATTCCTATCCAATACAGTTTGCAGAGAGCAATGCTCTCCCTTTCACCTCTTCTACATCCCAACTCTATCTTCCCTCCATCCCAAATTCCTCATTTCAATCCCACTTTTCTCACTTCCAAACCCTTTTTGAAACCGCTTCTCTCATCATCATCAGCATCACAAAACTCCCCTGCAGCTGCACAAGAAGAGGAGCAAGAAGAAGACGACTTTCGTGTATTAACCGCGACAAAAACTGAATACAACAACATAGTAATCCTAGAATCCTCAACTTCCAAAATTCTACTGTTAGATGATTCCTGCAATGTTCATAGCATTCTGTACAAAGCCGAAAAATGGACTAACTCATATTGGGATGAATTCACTACTTTACCTGCAATAATCCCTCATGGACCCATTGCAGTATACGGTCTCGCAGGTGGAACAGTTGCCCATCAACTGCTACACTTCTGGCCTACATTGTGTATTCATGGGTGGGAGCTCGACGAGGTTTTAGTCGATAGAGCGAGACAGTTTTTCGGACTGTCTGAACTCGAAAAGGCAAATACTTCAGGTGGAATTCTTGAAATTCACGTAGGAGATGCATTGTCTAGCATGGCTAGTATTGAGTGTGGTTACGCAGGGATTGTCGTCGACTTATTTTCCGATGCTAAGGTGTTGCAGGAGTTGGAAAAAGCCGAGACGTGGTTCGAGATGAAGGAGAAGCTGATGGTTAATGGTAGGATTATGGTGAATTGTGGTGGTGATGTTTTGTGTGATGAAAGTGGTTGGGAGAAGAACTTGACAATTCAAGCAATGTGTGAAGCTTTTGGTAAGGAAATGGTGAATTGGAAGAAGATGCCTATGGATCAAAGTGGGAATTATTTAGCATTTACGGGTTCGTTGCCGGATTTTGATTTGTGGTGTAATGCTGTTCCGGAGAAACTTGGATCGACTGTCTCACTTTGGAGGGCGTGTGCGTAGACCTGATAAACGGGTTAAAGTTGTTTTGGTTAAGTTCTGGATCAGGAATTCGGGACTAATTGTGATTGTTTTGTTAGGGTTTGGTCAATTTTGTAAACTTATTTGTGACGGTTTAGAATGAATAAGAAATCTTGTGTGATTCATATAATAATTTTTTGAAGGCATGAGTTACACACATTTTAGAATGAGACGGTTTTGCACCATAGGACGGTTAACTTTGTAAACACATAAATTAAGCCGTAGTTGAACTTATGTCACACAATGACATTGTTTGTATGTAACACAAATTGTTTCTTTGTGACAATGTATTTGCATGTTGCTATATTTTCAATTAAAGAGATTGATTTTGGATTAAATTATAGCTTGTTGATCCTTGACATAATCCATGTCAGCTAATTAAAAAACCAATCATGCACATCCCGGAAGAGTGATCAGATGGGTATATTCTAACTAACACCGTCTCATAATTCATTAAGCATACGCTATATCTCATATGCAAAACACTCTTACTGAGTATATTGAGTCACTCTAAACCTCTAATACACTCAAACCAAGTTCACGATTCACTGGTAGATCTGATGTACTAAAATTGGTAACCCGACACTAAATTACTAGTTACGTTTTTCACTAACCGTATAATTCGGTATTATCGTAACTTAATGTTCACTATGCTCGTAATCCGTCCACTCGACCCGTCCGACAAGTCTAGGTTAAATCATTACCTATATAGGCCCTTATTAATAATTAACCGGAAGTGGGAGACTAGGAAGGTGTTAAATTACTTGTTAATAAAGTCTTTAGCCAACTTTTTTTTTCTTTAATGTATAGAAAGACAAAGAAGAGTACGAACCAATTAGCACATTAAACATGACTGTTTTTCTCTCTAACTTTAGTCTTTTATATGTTTCTTTCTTTTGCTTAATCAACTGCATTTCTCACAATTCACATTAACAATCCCAAAAATGATAACACAAGATTATCCTTTATGACTTGAATCTTGCTTGATCCTTGGAACAGCATTGATCGTGAGTCGTGACTCGTGACCTTTTAATTCATTATTTGAACTTCGATCAGGTAATTTTATTAGTATGTGACTAGCCATGTGCTGTTTTTTTAAGTTACCTCGCTTTTGTTGTTTTAATCTGCAAGTCATTACGTCTACTTAGATGAGTGTAACTTGACACTTGGAAGCGTGAAATGAATCTAAATAACCCAAATTACATAGTCGTATAAGGATACAGTGAGTTTTACGAACAAGATTTAGAGTTCGTGCAATGCACGAATTGATTAACATAATTATTTCGGTCTTTACATAAAACTTAACCTCAGAGCATCAGAAAAACCAGAAAACACAATGGGTCAAGTATTCTCGTGCATATGGAGACGTATTCGTCTATATATATGGCTCATTAGTCGTCGAAACATAAAAGCTGACACGACAACAACAAAAACTACGCAAAATGATGAATTCGCACCCGTGGAGGAGCACGGCTACTACATCACCATTCCTGACGAAGATACATATATGGCTCAGCCGGATGTTATTACTGAAGTAGTACCCTTCATCGCTGTTAATTTGATAAACGACGACAGGGTAGAAAACGATGAGAAGGAGAAGGAAGAGGAGGAGGAGGTCGTCAAGAAAGTGATACAAGTAGTAGTAACGGAAGAGGTGACTAGTCAAGGATTGGCTACGCCTATTAATGAATACGGTGACTCAGACGAAACAGTTCGTAGAATCGGACCGTACAGTAGCATTCAGAAAATTCTGTTAGTTGGAGAAGGTGATTTTTCATTTTCCACTAGTTTGGCTCTGGCTTTTGGTTCTGCTTCCAACATGACTGCTACTTCTCTCAATACTCAAGGTATATTTATTATCGGTTTTTCTAAAATGTGTCTTAAGTTACATGTTTGTTAGTAATACTTAAATGAAAAGTTTGACGATAAATATGATATTAGGGTTAGAGTATAAAAACCGATCTTCGGAGTCCAACCATCAGCACCAGGTATGGGGAGGCTTGCAGTTGCATCCACACTTCAAGCCCAAAGGACATTCGTGTGAGAGGGCGTGTTAAAGTATAAAACCGATCTTGGAACTTCAACCATCAGCTTAAGTTTTTGGTTGAGATGGTTTCTTGACAATTGGAATTTGAAAAAGCTCTTAATCATTTCAATTTTCCTTGATATTTATCAGAAAACTTGCCATTTAAGTACTATTAACTTGTACCGTACCCTTATGACACATTTTAGAAAAACCGTTTTATTATTTGTCAATTTTGAAATAATGGTGATTCGCTGCAAGACTGGACGTAATTTTCAGTTTATAAAGGCTGATTGGTTTATTCGAATCTGTAGAGTATTTGACAGAAAATTACAGCAAGTTCCCGACTAACAAGAAAGAGTTGGAGAGCCGAGGTTGCAGGGTCATCCATGGTGTCGATGCCACAAATATGATTCAACATCCTGTACTTGGGAGCTTAAGATTTGATTGTATCATTTACAATTTCCCCCATTCCGGAAGCTTTGGTAAAAGCGATGCTGCTTTGTGGTAAGAATTTAGATTTATAAAAGCTCTGTTGAATGTAAAAATCCTACTACTGGTTTTATGACAAAATGTTGATTATTCACCAAAATGAGCAGCAAAAATCAGGATTTGGTAAGAGGTTTTGTTTGTAATGCGAAGAAGATGATAAATGAAGATGGAGAAATACACATCACACATAAATCAAACCCTGTGCATCGACGATGGGATATACCGAAACTAGGATGTGATGAAGGTCTACATCTAACTCGACAAATCAGGTTCAAACTCAGCATGTATTCTGGATATTGCCCCAAGAACGGGTTCAGGGGCGATAAGTACTTTTTACCATACCCCAGTAAGACCTACGTATTTGGATTGCATCCTAAACAATAGGTAGATTATACCGCCAGTTGTATAATAAAAAAAAATGACGCATATTGGCTAATGGCTATTGCTTTGTTTGTAAGAGTCGGAGCAATGTTAAGGACGTAAGGTACTGTAACTCTGTAACTCTGTATCATCTACTATGCATTCACCGTTGTTAATGGCGATGACTAATGATCGAATTGCTTTGCTATCATAATTCATAACTCAACATTGGCTTGTTTGTTCAACTAGTTATTTTACAGCAACTTTGAATTTACAAAACTAATAAACAAAATCAATTAAATACAGTTAATAATGAAATGTAAAATACCTCTTCCTGAGCTTTGACATCTATCACTGAATTACATCATTTTCATCTAATTACTATATTTTTGAACAAAAACTACCCAATTCATTATGTATACGTCTAGTATGTGCATCCGTCTCATTACCAAATCTTATATACGCTCTTATATACTCCATAGTTGACTAGTAGTACTCCGTATCTTTCTATTGATATGGTTAGATTTAGGCCTTGAATCTGTTCGCCCTGTAATACTCCTCAATATCTCCTCCCTTTTGCCATGTGTACGTAGCCAACTTGTCGTCAGTGAACCACGTAGATTTGTGTGTTGATTTCTTTATCATTCTTCATTTATCTTTCTCGCGCCTGTCATATCAAACATATATTAAGTAAACGTTTTGCTCGAATACACACTCTAACCAATTCGCAATTCATTCTCTTCATCAAGCAAATACTAATACGTACCGGTCCATGCTAATCTGTCCAAGAATAGTTAAAAAGCGGTTCTAATCTGTCCAAGAACTCGAATGTGGTTATATATATTACCACATAATGCGTAATCCATTAACCTGACCCGTTTGCCCGGTTAAAAAATAAAGCATTACTCCACTTATTAATACTACAAATTATCAACATCTAGTGGAAAGGTGTTAAATTACTTATTAATGAAGTCTTCTTCGTCTTGTTACTTTAATGTATAGAATGACTAAAGAAGTACGAACCAATAAGCTCAATGAACGTTAGTGACTTACTGTTTAACTTCTCCCTACTTTTCTAGCTTTATTAAGTCTTTTGTGTTTCTTTCTTTTGCCTTCATCCACTGCCACTCTCAAATTTCACACTAACGATCATAATAATAAACGAAAACACCGGGGAACTAAAATAGAACTTGCATCATCTTTGAGACGACGGGTATTGATCTGACCTTCAATTCACGATTGCAACGTCAGGTAACGTTCAAGGCATTACCTGTACAATAATTATTGTGTAAGACGTTAGACGTCTAACTGTGTACAATCGTCATTTTATTCCATACTTTTATATGAAAAAAACTCTCATTTACGAGTATGTTGTACATGATTATACTTGTATGCATACAACAGTCTTGCATAAGACTATTCGTCAATATTTTACAACTTTAGACCTTGGAAACCCGAGTCCTTTGCACTCACTCCTTTTTACCATGGTTAGATTAGTTAAACAAATTGACACATTGAATTTGTTTCCATGAAGCATTAACCTGAGCATCAGCACTTAAAGCAGAGAAAGCAATGGGTCAAGTATTCTCGTACATATGGAAATGTATTCGTCCGAACAAAGAAGCTGATACACCACCAACAACTCTGCAAAATGACCAATTTACACCTCCGGAGCAGCAAAGTCACTACATCGCCATCCCCGATGGAGATACAGTCCAGCCGGAGGTTTACAGGAAAGTACCCTTCATTCTCGTCAATTTTGAAAACCCCATAGTAAAACTCGATGATCAAGAGGAGGAGGAGGAAGAAGAAGAAGTTGTCGAAAAGGTGATACAAGTAGTAATCGAGAAGGAGGTGACTAGTAAAGTATTGGCTAGGCCTATTAAGGAGTTTGATGCTCTAAGAGAAACAGTTCGAAGGATCGGACCGTACAGTAGCATTCAGAGAATTCTGCTAGTTGGGGAAGGTGATTTTTCATTCTCGACTAGTTTGGCTAAGGCTTTTGGTTCCGCTTCCAACATGATCGCTACTTCACTCAATTCTCAAGGTACGGTTAAACAGCTTTCCAGGCGGATAGATTTTTTAAAATTTTTAGTTAAATTTTTCTAGATTTGGTCGAATATACCAAGAGCTGGCAAAAGCTGGCCCAGCGATAACCGATAGCAGCTTTTTTTTTGCCAATCCGAACACGGCCTGAACCGACCCGATCCGACCCGTGACCTGATATTGACTCAGCCCGATGGATGACCCAATAATAAACTAACTTAATAATGGTAACTAAATTGACATTTATCATAATTATTGGTACTTAAAAGTATAATTAATACTGGTATACCTTGTTTAAAAAATAAAATTACCATGAAAAACAAAATATATAAAATAAAATATTTGCTGATAATCTGACCCAGTATTGACGGCTAAGCACTCGGCCGGACTTGCCACCCGCTGATGACCCGACCGAAGATGACTGGCATGAACTGTAACCACCGATATGACCCGAACCGCTTTGACCCGACCCATAACCCATCCGAGTGACACGATTGCCACCTCTAAGTACAACTTATCCAATTAGACTTTCGCCCCCTAAATCTAAGTCCTGGCTCCGTCACTGTTAGAGACATTTATAATATGATATTGATTGAATCTCAAACAACGCTTGAGATGGTGTTCTCACTCAGGCCTCGTTTGTTTCGTACGGGAAGTAAACTCATGTGTTATTAGTTTCCAATTCACATGATTTAATTTTCTCCATTACAATTCACCTAAATTGCATTTTTACGTTTGGTTGTCATGCTGGACTTTTATTTTTCGGAGAGTTTCCAATGACCTTAGGGGCTAGGTAGTTTAATTCCCCATTATTCAGAATTTTGTAACTCCCGCATTTTAAAAAAAATGGTGTAACAAAACAACTTCCAAAAATCACAATCCATGAAATTTTAAAATTTCCATGAATTGGATGAGCAACCAAATAAGTTCTTAGTGTCAGAGCCGCCAGCATGATGTCACATGTTCAAATTCAACTGCCAAGGCTGATGTGATATCTCAAATTTGTAGGGTTTTTGACAAAAAATTATAGCAAGTTCTTGACAAACAAGAGAGAGCTGGAGATCCGAGGTTGCATAGTCATCCATGGCGTCGATGCCACAAATATGATTCGACATTCTTTACTCGGGAAGTTAAAATTTGATCGTATCATTTACAATTTCCCACACACTGGATGCTTTGGTGGAAGCTATACTGATTTGATGTAAGAATGTTATCAACTTATCACCCATGTAGTTACAGCTGTCAAAACTTAACTCAACCCGCAAACCCGACCTGACCCGGCCGGGGTTTTAGGGTCAAAGACCCGTAAATTTTAACCCGAACTCTAAATGACCAGTTATTTTAGGTTTGAATCCGTCCTGACCCGTTCAACTCGATGGGTTAACCTTAAATTAAGAATATTATTAAAAATATTACTATTTTTATACTCCATATTTGGAGTAATAAATATAAAAAATATTATTTTAATATTTATAATTACAAATTTAATTTAAATATATCATTAAATAATAAAATAATTATTCAAATAATGAATATAATAATATTATGTACGAAACAATTATAAAAAGTATTGTTTTTTCGTCTGAAATGATAAAATAAAAGACGTCATAAACTTATATGACATAATATGTCGATTGTTCACGATAATGTGCTCGCTTGTCACAGCAAAAATCGGAAATTGGTAAGAGGTTTCGTAAGGAATGCAAAGAAGATGATGAATGAAGATGGTGAAATACACATCACGCATAAATCAAGCTCCCTTTTTCGTCTATGGGATCTACCGAAAATAGGACGTGATCAAGGTCTACAGTTAATTCAGGAAATCAAGTTCAAACGCAATATGTTTCCTGAATATAACCCCAAGTACGGATTTGGAGGGGACGGAAATTTCAATTGCGAACCGAGTTCAACCTATAAATTTGGATTGCAATGTAAGTAGATAAAAGCTTGCTTATTGCTTTGTTTGTAATTGTTAGAGCAATGCTAAAGTAATCAAACATGTTTAAACTCCTTTCTATCATCACAAATTCTCATTGAACTATTGAATACGCTTCAATGAAGAAGGGTCGGGTTGCCCTTACAAGGAAGCAAGTGGGGCAACAAGGAAGCAAGTGGGAGGGTAAGTGGGAAACCAATACCCTCCACTTGCTTCATTGTGAGAGATAACACAACCCATCTTCAATTAATATGTAAAACTAGAAATAATTATGTAAAACGGTCTTATATTGGACAATTCTTTTATTTGCCGGTTAAAACTCAATTGTTTATACTCCGTATGTAGCTAATAAATGACTCTTTAATCAATTAAAGAACCTCAAACATTATAAGAAGGTTTTACTCTAAAATATGTGCTCTTTTTGACCATAAACTCCTCACTTTAGTGGTACTTTCATGTATCACAAATTCCCAGTTAAGAGGGTCAATTTTATCTTAAGCTTACGACGGAGAAAATATCGTCATTTTGTAATAAAAAAATGAGTATTTGACGACAAAATATTGTAACTAGTGTTGAAGCGAAAATTGTTGTTTAGGTACCTCTCTCTCATTAGTAACATTTATGGCTAATATTTATTACTGGGCTGCAAACCTCCAATGTTCATAGCATTTTCCACGTATTTTTATTACTGGGCTTAAGTCGCCACATAGCCTGCTATCATCCCTCTTGGGCTCCTGGCCCACTTGCAGTATTTGGGCTATGAGGTGGAATAATTACCCATAAATTGCTTCAATTGTGGTCTCGATTATTTGTTTACATTTACTTAAGAATTAAGAGAATCAGCTTAAAATGTTTATATTTGTTTAAAATATTCTTCTTTTTTAAAAAAAAAGGTTCAAGGGAGGGATGCCGGATGTGTCCCAAATTCTCATTGAAAACGGCGCATATTCATTTTCAATGAAAATGGGCCGGAACCTCTCACAAGGAGGCAAGTGAGAGGCAAGGAAAGATCTATTTAGTTCCCCACTTGTTCTTCCACTTGCCTTTCTGTGATAGGAAATCCGACTGTTTTCATTGAATACGGATATATACCGTTTTCAATAAGACCTGCTGGGGATAGGTTGCCCCCATACCGTTCAATTCTGTACATCAAATTTTTAGCCGAAAGATCAAGAAAATAAGAGTGTTGCTAGAAACAGAAAAAGAGAAAATACTACATGTACACGTGGACAAGGACAATCAATAAAATCTATAGATAACATATACTGTAAATGGAAAACATAAACGTAAAAAATGACCCAAATTATAATCTGATATTACCATTGGATTTTGGTTTTGGTTTTGGTTTTATGCGACATATCAATGGTGTACCAATTTAGACTTAGTCAACCGCTCAATCGGGTTCGGATTAAGTCACTTTCGAATGTGTTGTCACAACTCATAACTACGTTAAAAATGACCGAAAAACTGTTTTTATAACTTATATTCCCGCCGTCCCGGCTAGCGTTTCTGGCAGGGGTGCAGTGGCCAGTGGGTGCATCTGCACCGCCCTTTTCCCAAAAATAATTACTTCATACAACTTCGTTTAGTAAACAAGCACAATAATTATGTCGGTTTAGTGGTTTTAATACTAATCTCATTACTACTAAAAGAATAAGAAATTCTCAAAGTTTTCCCGCCTAGCTAAAACCGATTACCCATAATTGGGCCCTTCCTTTGGTTGCTAAACTAGGTAAATAATGGGCCACTGTAGCAACAAATTCGTGTTAATCTGTAAATAACAGGAGAAAAACACAAATAATGAAACAAAATAATAATTTTATTAAATCAAAGAATTTCGGGTGCAATCTCTATTTATTCTACTGATTCAATTTCCGCAAATTAAATATGTAGGAGGGTCTTAATTTGAAGACTTGATTCTCCTTTGACAAATTTGATTTCCTCCTCTTCAAACTGACGGGAGGCTTGATGTCGGATCAAAGAACAGTTAATATTCAAATCTAACTGACTAGAAATGAATACTTTCTTTTTCTCTACGCTTTTCCCTTAGAAGAGCTATTGTTTCGGGTTACTATGGGTTACGACTTACGAGTCAAGCTCAAAAGTCAAATCCCCGTATTTGGGTACAAATTAGATTATTGGGATCGGGCATTCCGGTCGGGTTTATTTTTCCATATCTTAGTTGGAGTTTCAGATAATTAAATACCCTTCTTAAATAAATATACTCCCTCCGTGATTAATTGTTATCGATTTTCTTTTTGTGTGATTATTCAATTGTTATCTAATTCTATTTTTGATTACTTTATACTATTTGTCATTTTCCTTGTGCAAAACGAATTGAAAATAAATGACTGGAACAGAAGGGTACGATTTTGGATATAATTTTATTCTAGTTTAGCATGATAGTATAATTTTGAAAATGACTTATAAATGTTAAAAGATGATCTCAGAGAAGATACACAATGCTGATACTACAACCATACATCCTATGATTCCTATCCAATACAGTTTGCAGAGAGCAATGCTCTCCCTTTCACCTCTTCTACATCCCAACTCTACCTTCCCTCCATCCCAAATCCCTTACTTCAATCCCACTTTTCTCACTTCCAAACCCTTTTCGAAACCGCTTGTCTCATCATCATCAGCATCACAAAACTCCCCTGCAGCTGCACAAGAAGAGGAACAAGAAGAAGACGACTTTCGTGTATTAACCACGACAAAAACTGAATACAACAACATAGTAATCCTAGAATCCTCAACTTCCAAAATTCTACTGTTAGATGATTCCTGCAATGTTCATAGCATTCTGTACAAAGCCGAAAAATGGACTAACTCATATTGGGATGAATTCACTACTTTACCTGCAATAATCCCTCATGGACCCATTGCAGTATACGGTCTCGCAGGTGGAACAGTTGCCCATCAACTGCTACACTTCTGGCCTACATTGTGTATATATGGGTGGGAGCTCGACGAGGTTTTAGTCGATAGAGCGAGACAGTTTTTCGGACTGTCTGAACTCGAAAAGGCAAATACTTCAGGTGGAATTCTTGAAATTCACGTAGGAGATGCATTGTCTAGCATGGCTAGTATTGAGTGTGGTTACGCAGGGATTGTCGTCGACTTATTTTCCGATGCTAAGGTGTTGCAGGAGTTGGAAAAAGCCGAGACGTGGTTCGAGATGAAGGAGAAGCTGATGGTTAATGGTAGGATTATGGTGAATTGTGGTGGTGATGTTTTGTGTGATGAAAGTGGTTGGGAGAAGAACTTGACAATTCAAGCAATGTGTGAAGCTTTTGGTAAGGAAATGGTGAATTGGAAGAAGATGCCTATGGATCAAAGTGGGAATTATTTAGCATTTACGGGTTCGTTGCCGGATTTTGATTTGTGGTGTAATGCTGTTCCGGAGAAACTTGGATGAAATTAAATTAAATTAGTCCATTTTAGTTATTTTAATCTGGCATGTTTCTTAAAGTGACAAAACCCGTCAAATGGGTCAAATTCACTAAGACGGGTCAATCTCGCCTAGATGGGTCAAACATACTCAATTGGGCTGAAATGACTACCAAGTCCAAACCCACTAAGTACTAGGGTTCAAGAAGCTCTTCTCTATAAATACAATGGCCCATCTTCATTTACAAGGGGAATGGAAAAAGGATGAGAGAAAAATTCAAAGCTACAAATCTCATAAATTCTCTTTACAAAAGTTCTACCTAAATAGAATGTCAAGCCATCGTCTCCAAGGATCGACATCGATGATTCAAAGACTTCAAATTTCGTGTCATCGCCATCGTTACAAAGAAGCTAAGCCAAACTATTGAAAGAAATCAAGTCTAAAGACTTTCTTTCACCAAACCAAATCATCAAAGGAGAGCAAGTCCAACGACCCTCCATTAAATCAAATCGTCTAAGGAGATTAAGTCAAGCGACCCTCCATCAAATCAAATCGTCTACGGAGATTAAGTCGAGCGACCCTCCATCGTCAAATCAAATCGTCTGCGGAGATTAAGTCAAGCGACCCTCCATCAAATCAAATCGTCTAAGGAGATTAAGTCGAGCGACCCTCCATCGTCAAATCAAATCGTCTACGGAAATTAAGTCAAGCGACCCTCCATTAAATCAAATCGTCTAAGGAGATTAAGTCGAGCGACCCTCCATCGTCAAATCAAATCGTCTACGGAAATTAAGTCAAGTGACCCTCCGTCAAATCAAATTGTCTAAGGAGATTAAGTCAAGCGACCCTCCATCAAATCGATCATCTTCTCATCCGACGTCAAGCACCCCAAATCGTGCAGTCAATAGTGAAGAAAACATCATTTTCATAAAAGGAGAACCAAGTCATCGAGACCCTTCTTGAACATCATTCAAATCTAGTGGAGATCGAATCAGCGGATTACATTTGAGATTGTACCCGAAATCATTCAAATCAATAAAATTTTACTTTGTTGCATTCTTTTGTGTTTTCTCTACTTTTGCAGACTTAACGCAAATTTATTGTTACAGTGTCTTAAGTTACATGTTTGTTAGTAATACTTACATGAAAAGTTTGACGATAAATATGATATTAGGGTTAGAGTATAAAAACCGATCTTCGGACTCCAACCATCAGGATTTGGTAAGAGGTTTTGTTCGTAATGCGATGAAGATGATGAATGAAGATGGAGAAATACATATCACACATAAATCAAACCCTGTGCATCGACGATGGGATATACCGAAACTAGGATGTGATGAAGGTCTACATCTAACTCGACAAATCAGGTTCAAACTCAGCATGTATTCTGGATATTGCCCGAAGAACGGGTTCAGGGGCGATAAGTACTTTTTACCATACCCCAGTAAGACCTACGTATTTGGATTCCATCCTAAACAATAGGTAGATTATACCGCCAGTTGTATAATAAAAAAAATGACGCATATTGGCTAATGGCTATTGCTTTGTTTGTAAGAGTCGGATCGGAGCAATGTTAAGGACTTAAGGTACTGTATGTACTCTGTATCATATTCATCTAATTATATTTTTGAACGAAATCAATTAAATACAGTTAATAATGAAATGTAAAATACCTCTCGCTGAGCTTTGACAATTGACAGCTATCACTGAATAGTGAATTACTTCATTTTCATCTAATTATATTTTTGAACAAAAACTACCCAGCGTCCGTCTCATTACCAAATCTCATATACGCGCCGGGTTTTATTCCACTTGGTGAGTTTGTGAGATATTGGGGGCTGCCAGGGTTTGAACACGTGACCTTCGGTCACTCTGACTCTGATACCATGATTGATGAACCATCTCAACCAAAACCTTAAGGTGATGGTTGAGACTCATATATTATAGTTATATTCTATTAATAACAAACATAAACGGAGTATTAAGTAAGCGTTTTGCTCGAATACACACTCGAACCAATTCGCAATTCATTCTCTTCATCAAGCAAATACTAATACGTACCAGTCCATGCTAATCCGTCCAAGAATAGTTAAAAAGCGGTTCTAATCAGTCCAAGAACTCGAATGTGGTTATATATATTACCATTTACCACATGATGCGTAATCCGTTAACCTGACCCGTTTGCCCGGTTGAAAAATAAAGCATTACTCCACTTATTAATACTACAAAGTATCAACATCTAGTGGAAAGGTGTTAAATTACTTATTAATGAAGTCTTCTTCGTCTTGTTACTTTAATGTATAGAATGACTAAAGAAGTACGAACCAATAAGCTCAATGAACTTTACTGACTTACTGTTTAACTTCTCCCTACTTTTCTTGCTTTAAGTCTTTTGTGTTTCTTTCTTTTTGCTTCATCCACTACCACTCTCAAATTTCACACTAACGATCATAATAAACGAAAACACCGGGAAACTAAAATAGAACTTGCATCATCTTTGAGACGACGGGTATTGATCTGTCCTTCAATTCACGATTGCAACGTCAGGTAACGTTCAAGGCATTACACTTACAATAATTATTGTGTAAGACGTCTAACTGTGTACACTAGTCATTTTATTGATTCAGTACTTTTTTTTATAAAAAAACTTTCGTTTACGAGTATGTTGTATAGGATTATACTTGTATGCATACAACAGTCTTGCACAAGACTATTCGTCAATATTTTACAACTTTAGACCTTGGAAATTAAAGTCGCTTTTGCAGGCCTTCATTACCATGGTGACATTGAATTTGTTTCCATGAAGTATCGCCCTGAGCATCAGCAAAAGAAGAGAAAGCAATGGGTCAAGTATTCTCGTACATATGGAGATGTATTCGTCCAGTAGCAAACGAAGAGTATGATGCTCTAGGAGAAACAGTTCGAAGGATCGGACCGTACAGTAGCATTCAGAGAATTCTGCTAGTTGGGGAAGGTGATTTTTCATTCTCGACTAGTTTGGCTAAGGCTTTTGGTTCCGCTTCCAACATGATCGCTACTTCCCTCAATTCTCAAGGTACGGTTAAACAGCTTTCCCGGCGGATGAATTTTTAGTTAAATTTGGTCGAGTATACCAAGAGCTGGCAAAAGCTGACCCAGCTCGACCCGCTTGAAATCTGACCCGACCCGAACTTGATAACCGATAGCAGCCTTTTTTTGCCAACCTGAACTCGATCTGAACCGACCCGATCCGACCCGTGACCTGATATTGACTCAACCCGATGGATGACCCTATAATAAACTAACTTAATAATGGTGTAACTAAAAGTAAATCGACATTTATCATAATTATTGGTACTTAAAAGTATAATTAATACTGGTATACCTTGTTTAAAAAATAAAATTACCATGAAAAACAAAATATATAAAATAAAATATGTGCTGATAATCTGACCCAGTATTGACGGCTAAGCACTCGGCCGGACTTGCCACCCGCTGATGACCCGACAAAAGATGACCGGCATGAACTGTAATCACCGATATGACCCGACCCGCTTTGACTCGACCCGTAACCGACCCGAGTGACACGATTGCCACCTCTAAGTATAACTTATACAATTAGACTTTCACCCCCTAAATCTAAGTCATGCCTCCGTCACTGTTAGAGACATTTATAATATGATATTAAATATTGATTAAATCTCAAACAACGCTTGAGATGGTCTTCTCACTCAGGCCTCGTTTGGTTCGTACGGGAATTAAACTTATGTGTTAGTTTTCAATTCACATGATTTAATTTTCTCCATTACAATTCACTTGAATAATTGCATTTTTACGTTTGGTTGCCGTGTTGGAGTTTTATTTTCTTGGGAGTCTCCAATGACCTTGAAGGATTACGTAGTTTAATTTCCCATTAAGAGCCCATTATACAGGAATAAAAAACTCCCCATTTTTAAAAAAAAATGGTGTAACAAAACTTCCAAAAATCAAAATTTATGGAATTTTAAAATTCACATGAATTGGATGGGCAACCAAACGAGCACTTAGTATCCCAGTCAGCATGATGTCACATGTTCAAATTCAACTGCCAAGGCTGATGTGATATCTCAAATTTGTAGGGTTATTGACAAAAAACTATAGCAAGTTCTTGACAAACAAGAGAGAGCTGGAGATCCGAGGTTGCATAGTCATCCATGGCGTCGATGCCACAAATATGATTCGACATTCTTTACTCGGGAAGTTAAAATTTGATCGTATCATTTACAATTTCCCACACACTGGATGCTTTGGTGGAAGCTATACTGATTTGGTGTAAGAATGTTATAACCTTATCTAGTTAGAGCTGTCAAAACTTAACTCAACCCGCAAACCCGACCTGACCCGGCCGGGTTTTTAGGGTCAAAGACCCGTAAATTTTTACCCGAACTCTAAATGACCAGTTATTTTAGGTTCGAATCCGTTCCGACCCGTTCAACTCGATGGGTCAACCTTAAATTAAGAATATTATTAGAAATATTACTATTTTTATGCTCCATATTTGGAGTAATAAATATAAAATATTATTTTTATATTTATAATTAAAAATTAATTTAAAAGACAATTTTTTATTTCATTAAATAGTAAAATAATTATTCAAATTATGATATAATAATATGTACGAAACAATTATAAGAAATATTGTTTTTTCGTTTGAAAAATGATAAAATAAAAGACGTCATAAACTTATATGACATAATATGACGATTGTTCACAATATTGTGCTCGCTTGTCACAGCAAAAATCGGAAATTGGTAAGAGGTTTCGTAAGGAATGCAAAGAAGATGATGAATGAAGATGGTGAAATACACATCACGCATAAATCAAGCTCCCTTTTCCGTCTATGGGATCTACCGAAAATAGGACATGATCAAGGCCTACAGTTAATTCAGGAAATCAAGTTCGAACGCAATATGTATCCTGAATATAACCCCAAGTACGGATTTGGAGGCGACGGAAATTTCGATTGCTATCCGAGTTCAACCTACAAATTTGGATTGCTTTGTAAGTAGATAAAAGCTTGCTTATTGCTTTGTTTGTAATCAAACATGTTTAAACTCCTTTGTATCATCACAAATTCTCATTGAACTATTGAAGACGCTTCAATGAAGAAGGGTCGGTTTGCCTTTACAAGGAAGTAAGTGGGAAACCAATATCCTTCACTTGCTTCCTTGTGAGAGACAACACGACCCATCTTCAATTAATATGTAAAACTAGAAATAAATATGTAAAACGATCTTATATTGGACATTTACCGGTTAAAACTCAATTGTTTATACTCCGTATGTAGCTAATAAATGACTCTTTAATCAATTAAAGAACCTCAAACACTCTAAGAAGGTTTTGCTCTATAATATGTGCTCTCTTTGACCATAAACTTCTCACTTTAGTGGTACTTTCATGTATCACAAATTCCCAGTTAAGAGGGTCAATTTTATCTTAAGCTTAGGACGGAGAAAATGTCGTCATTTTATAATATAAAAAATGAGCATTTGGCGACAAAATGTTGTAACTAGTGTTGAAGCGAAAATTGTTGTTTAGGTACCTCTCTCTCATTAGTAACATTTATGGCTAATATTTATTACTGGGCTGCAAACCTCCAATGTTCATAGCATTTTGCACTAATTGTTATCGATTTTCTTTTTGTGTGTATTACTCAATTATTATCTAATTCTATTTCTGGTTACTTTGTACTATTTGTCATTTTCTTTGGGTCAAACGAATAGAAAATAAATGACTCGAACAGAGGTGTACGATTTTGGATATAATTTTATTCTAGTTTAGCATGATAGTATAATTTTGAAAATGACTTATAAATGTTAAAAGATGACCTCAGAGAAGATACACAATGCTGATACTACAACCATACATCCTATGATTCCTATCCAATACAGTTTGCAGAGAGCAATGCTCTCCCTTTCACCTCTTCTACATCCCAACTCTACCTTCCCTCCATCCTAAATCCCTTACTTCAATCCCACTTTTCTCACTTCCAAACCCTTTTCGAAACCGCTTGTCTCATCATCATCAGCATCACAAAACTCCCCTGCAGCTGCACAAGAAGAAGAACAAGAAGAAGACGACTTTCGTGTATTAACCGCGACAAAAACCGAATACAACAACATAGTAATCCTAGAATCCTCAACTTCCAAAATTCTACTGTTAGATGATTCCTGCAATGTTCATAGCATTCTGTACAAAGCCGAAAAATGGACTAACTCATATTGGGATGAATTCACTACTTTACCTGCGCAATAATCCCTCATGGACCCATTGCAGTATACGGTCTCGGAGGCGGGACAGTTGCCCATCAACTGCTACACTTCTGGCCTACATTGTGCATTCATGGGTGGGAACTCGATGAGGTTTTAGTCGATAGAGCGAGGCAGTTTTTCGGACTGTCTGAACTCGAAAAGGCGAATAATTCAAGTGGAATTCTTAAAATTTACGTAGGAGATGCATTGTCTAGGATGGCTAGTATTGAGGGTGGTTACGCGGGGATTGTCGTCGACTTATTTTCCGATGCTAAGGTATTGCAGGAGTTGGAAAAGGCCGAGACGTGGTTCGAAATGAGGGACAAACTTATGCCTAATGGTAGGATCATGGTGAATTGTGGTGGTGATGTTTTGTGTGATGAAAGTGGTTGGGAGAAGAACTTGACAATTCAAGCAATGTGTGAAGCTTTTGGTAAGGAAATGGTGAATTGGTAGAAGATGCCTATGGATCAAAGTGGGAATTACTTAGGATTTACGGGTTCTTTGCCGGATTTTGATTTGTGGTGTAATGCTATTCCGGAGAAACTTGGATCGACTGTCTCGCTTTGGAGGGCGTGTGCGTAGATCTGATCAACGGGTTAAAGTTAGTTTTGGTTAAGTTCTGGATCAGGAATTCAGGACTAATTGTGATTGTTTTGTTCGGGTTTGCTCAATTTTGTAAACTTATTTGTGACGGTTTAGAATGAATAAGAAATCTTGTGTGATTCATATAATAATTTTTTTAAGGCATGAATTACACACATTTTAGAATGAGACGGTTTTGCACCATGGGACGGTTAACTTTGTAAACACATAAATTAAGCCGTAGTTGAACTTATGTCACACAATGACATTGTTTGTATGTAACACAAATTGTTTCTTTGTGACAATGTATTTGCATGTTGCTATATTTTCAATTAAAGAGATTGATTTTGGATTAAATTATAGCTTGTTGATCCTTGACATAATCCATGTCAGCCAATTAAAAAACCAATCATGCACATCCCGGAAGAGCGATCAGATGGGTACATTCTAACTAACACCGTCTCATAATTCATTAAGCATGCACTATATCTCATACGCAATACACTCTTACATAGTACATTGTGTCGTGTTCTAAACTTCTAATAAGCTCAAACCAAGTTCGCGATTTGTAGATCTGATATACTAAATTTGGTAACCTGACACTAAATCACTAGTTACGTTTTTCACCAACTTGTATAATTCGGTATTATCATCATAACCTAAAGTTCACTATACCCGTAATCCATCCACTCGACCCGTCCGACAAGTTTAAGATAAATCATTATCTGTATAGGCCCTTACTAATAATTAACCGGTATTGGGAAGCCTAGAAAGATGTTAAATTACTTGTTACTGAAGTCTTTAGCCAATTTTTTTTATGTACAGAAAGACAAAGAAGAGTAATTTGTGATTTTGTGATTGTTTTGTTCGGGTTTGGTCAATTTTGTTAACTTATTTGTGACGGTTTAGAATGAGTAAAAAATCTTGTGTGATTCATGTAATAATGATATTTAAGGCATGAATTACACAAATTCTAGATTTAGATGGTCTACCGCAGTCAAACTATGAAACGTAATCGTTGTAAATATATAAATTAAGCAGTTGAAGTTATGTGACACAATGACATTGTTTGTTTGCAACACAAATTGTTTCTTTGTGACAATGTAATTGCATGTTGCTATATTTTCTATAAAAAAAGAGATTGATTTTGGATTAATTAAATTAGATCCTTGACATAATCCATGCAGCTAATTAATTTACCAATCATGCACACCCCTAAAGAGTGACGCGGGGGTTTTTGTCGCCTTACCCCGGTCAAAACAAATTTTATAAACTCAACTACTAATGTAGTAGCGGTAGTCGAGGTTGATCCACAGAGAGGTCAAGGATTGAGTACAAGCTCGTCTCAAATTACAAGCTAGCTACGCAAATCATGAAGGAATTGATATTAAGTTAAGTAAATAAGCTAAAAACTAAATAAGTCAACTAAACTAACTAAACAAGTAATAAAAATAATGGTTTAAACAATAAGAAAGGCCTAGGGCTCGATTACACCACCAACAAGTTTCTTTCACATTCACAGGTCTCTTTAATTAGCTGTCAAACAATCGGTTTAAGAGAAAAACGCCTCAAGGTATCTCCCGCCTCCCTCCCGGGTTCGCGGTCAATACAAGTAGTCCCGATTACCTCCCTCCCGGGTTCGCAACCGGTATCTTAGGACACAACTAGAACCCACTCTCATGGTATCCTAGCGATGGTCTAAGTCCTTAGGTCCGCATCTAATTTCTCAATTATCCCCCTCCCTTTCCCAAGGGTAGGCTTCTAATTGAAGGTCAAGGGCACCCCACCTCGGTTCCCACTTTCGTGTTCAATCTAAGTCGGTGAAACTAGCCAAGTGAAATAACGATAATCACAAACCTAACCGGTTCCCACCGATGGACAAGGGTCATGGAGAAAGGTCAAGACACAAAAACAACAACAATACAAATTCCCTTAACCAATCTCAGCCGATTATTCAACAACTCATAAAAACCGAGACATAGTCATGTAAAATAAACAAGTCAGGGTCTAATCGAACCCTAGTGAGAATTCTACTCACTAATCATTACTAAATTAACATAAGACACATTATTAATTACTCTAAACATAATACTAAGCATTATAAAATACTAAAGATTAAAACTTTAAAGTAAAACAAAGATTAATTAAACAAACATAACAATAATTATAATACTAACTAAGTTCAACATTACTAATAAGTAATAACTAGATCTACTAAAACATTGTAATGAAAATGAAATTAAAAAGTAAACAAAGAAGGAAAGACGAGATTTTTAGCGATTAACATAAATGAGACGGAAAAGATATGAACTTTGAATTAAAACCCAATCTTTCGATCTTAGTCTTCATACAAAATCCGAGTGAAGTGAACTATTACGAGATTTGGGGAAGAATTAAAGGAAGAAATTAAATTACGATGATCTAATCTAGTAAGACGGATTGAGACGGTCTAAATTTCTAAGATAAAATAATCTATTCTAGTCTATTGCTACTCCTACTCTCTCCGTCTTCTCTCTCTTTGTTCTCTCCTTTCTCTCGCCCTTCTCCCTGCTCTTCTCTGTCTTCTCTTCTCTTCTCGTCTTTTCTACCCGGCTCTCTCCAAAACAGGTGGGCCCCCTTCTTTTCTTTTCTTCTTTCTCTTTTTTCTATCTTCTTCCTGTCTTCTTTTTTTGTTGCCAGCCCACTTCTCTTTTCTTTGTTTTGTTGTATTTGTGTCAAGCCCAAATTAAAGTGGAAAGGGCTAGCATGACAATGTAATGATTTGAATAGGCAAGTGTGAGGTAGTAATTGATGGGCCACGCCTATATTTCTTTTTGTCATTCATTGACCCGATCCGTCTCGAGTCTCGACACGCTTTTCTTACTCAAGTTAATACCTACAATATAAAACATAGAAAAGCAGTACCAATATCCAAAAATAATATAAAGTGACACTAACTAACGTAAGACGACTAAATTTCTATTTTATTCCGAAAGTGAGTGAATAATACTAAGTCGGGTTATTAATTAGACTAAATAAGGGATAAAATGTGGGATAAAAATGACTAAAATATGGTGTTATCAAAGAGCAATCAGATGGGTACATTCTAACCAACACCGTCTCATATTTATTTAGCATACGCTATATCTCATACACAATTACACTCTTAGAGAGTATATTGTGTCATGTTCTAAACTTCTGATATGCTCAAACAAAATTCGCAATTCACCGGTAGATTTGACTGAATTCAGTAACCCAACACTAAATCACTAGTTACAATTCAACCAACTCGTATAATTCTGTATTATCAGAACCTACAGTATGCCCGTAATACATCCACTCGACCCACTCGACCCGTTCGGCAAGTCTAAGATAAATCATTACCTATATAGTCCCTTACTAATAATTAACCGGTAGTGGGAGACTATGAGGGTGAGAATTACTTATTAATGAAGTCTTTGGCAAACTTTTTTTAATGTAATAAAGATAAAGAAGAGTACGAACCAATTAGCACATAAAACATTACTGTTTTTCCCTCTACTTTTAAGTCTTTTCTTTATTATATGTTTCTTTCTTTTGCTTAATCAACTGCATTTCTCATAATTCACATTAACAATCCCAAAAATGATAACACAAGATTATCCTTTATGACTTGAATCTTGCTTGATCCTTGGAACAGCATTGATCGTGAGTCCTGACTCGTGACCTTTTAATTCATTATTTGAACGTCGATCAGGTAATTTCATTATTATGTGACTAGCCAAGGGCTGTTTTTTAAGTTACTTCGCTTTTGTTGTTTAAATCTGCAAGTCATCACTGATAGAAGATAGGAAGATAATGCTTCTGATACCATGATAGAAGATAGGAAGATAATGCTTGGTTTATTCATTAGAATGAGAAACCTATATATACAAACTAGTGTCAAAGATATGTGCCTAATTACAAGGATATGTAACTATAATTAGCTGAGATACACAATATCAAATATGCATAATATATTGACAATGATTTGGTCAATATATTCTAACAATCACTCATCACGTATATATACTTAAATGGGTTTAACTTGTAAGTGTGAAATTGAATCTAAATGACCCAAATTACATACTCGTATAAGGATACAATGAATTTTACGAACAAGATTTAGAGTTCGTGCAATGCACGAATTGATTAACATAATTATTTTGGTTCGTTACATAAAACTTAACCTCAGAGCATCAGCAAAACCAGAAAACACAATGGGTCAAGTATTCTCGTACATATGGAGACGTATTCGTCTATATATATGGCTGATTTGTCGTCGAAACATAAAAGCTGAGACATCAACAATCACAACTACGCAAAATGATCAATACGCACCCATGGAGGAGCACGGCTACTACATCACCATTCCTGACGAAGATACATATATGGCTCAGCCGGATGTTATTACTGAAGTAGTACCCTTCATCGCTGTTAATTTGATAAACGACAACAGGGTAGAATACGATGAGAAGGAGAAGGAAGAGGAGGAGGTCGTCAAGAAAGTGATACAAGTAGTAGTCACGGAAGATGTGACCAGTCAAGTATTTGATAGGGCCATTGATGACTATGGTGTCTCAGAAGAAACGGTTCCCTTCATTGGGGCGAATTTGAAAAATGACAGTGTCGAACAGGAGGAGGAAAAAGAAGAAGAAGTCGTCGAGGAAGTGATACAGGAAGTAGTGGAGAAAGAGGTGAGTAGTCAAGTATTGACTTCGCCTAATAAAGAAAATGTTTTCTCAGAAGAAACAGTTAATAGGATCGGACCGTATAGTAGCATTCAGAAAATTCTGCTAGTTGGGGAAGGCGATTTTTCATTCTCGACTAGTTTGGCTAAGGCTTTTGGTTCTGCTTCCAACATGATTGCCACTTCTCTCAATTCTCAAGGTAACCATAGTCCTTTTTTAACGGTCATTCAATGCAATTCTGACCGTAACTTCAGCTTTTAAATGCCGTCAAAATTTGCTACTTAACAGCTGAACTTCCCCCGCCAACTGATAGCCTTCATACTGAATTGTTCATACTGAACCATGAGTTGATTGATTCAATATTTATCGAGGGTTGTCTGAAATCATCTTTTTATGTTTATATTAGACTAAGGCGATAGGAGGTTGTTTCAGAGACGCTAAGTAATGTCGCGTTGTTGTTCAATCTATTTCGGCTTTTCATTTCTAAGTCCTGCAATGGCTGATGGAATTATTCCCATTTGTAGAGTATTTGACGAGTAATTATAACAAGTTCCTGCCTAACAAAAGAGAGCTGGAGAGCCGAGGTTGCAGGGTCATCCATGGCGTAGATGCCAGAAATATGATTCAACATTCGGTACTCAGGAAATTAAAATTTGAGATCATCATTTACAATTTCCCGCATACTGGACGCTTTGGTGGAAGTGATGCTGATCTACGGTAAGAATTTTATTGAAGTAGTCCATAGAATGTAATTATGTACTCTTTAAGGTCTGTATTATGTAGTAGTAGTTCATTTCTTGCTGACGGTTAGCTTTCGACAGCAAAAATCAGAACTTGATTAGAGGTTTTGTAAGGAATGCAATGAAAATGATAGATGAAGACGGTGAAATACACATTACTCATAAATCAAACTCATTTTTCCGACGATGGGATATACCGAAAATAGGATGTGATGAAGGTCTATATCTGATTCAAGCGATTAGGTTCAAACGCAGCTTGTATCCTGGATATTGCACCAAGAACGGGTTCAAGGACGATAAGAACTTCAATTGTAATCCCAGTAAAACCTACAAATTTGGATTGCGTCCTAAATCGGTATGAAACTATAAATACATCTATTGCTTTCTAAGGGTTGGAGGCCTTGGAGCAAAGACCAGGAGTATCCCTACTGACAAAGTAATAGATGTCTACATTAAAATTTGGGGTTATTTGTAAAAACGCAAATCAATGGTTGTAATTTGTAAAAAAAGAAAAACGCAATAAGTGTGTGTTAGTTATTTGTAATTTTTTGTAAATAAAATGACTTAGGTAGTACTCCTTCCGTTCCGGTTAATTGTTGTCATATTCATTTGTAGGGGGTCGGAGTGAATTATTATCTTTTTTCTATATTAAGAAGGTTTTCTTCGGTAATTGGACTACCTAATGAGATTATTGTCCACTTTATATCTAGTAAGTGGAACCATAAACGGTCTCCCACTTTTCCCTAGGTCTTTGTGGCAAAATGAAAGATTAACAATTTACTGTCATAGAGGGGTAGAATTTTACTTTAGGTCAACCTTCAATATGTTAATAGATGCTCCGTATCATACTGACATACTCCCTCATATCTAATCCAATATCATCATTTGCTTTTGAGTGGTTTTTTAAGCGACGCATTGACCATCTTTTCTTCATTTATACGGAGTATCTAAGGTTTTTTTACCAAAAATATAATTTTATGAAATATATTTTCGTAAAAAAAACTAAATATTTTATTTTTATCTTTCGAATTTTATATATAAACGGTCAAAATTTCAAATGTTTGACCTGCAAAAAGTAAATGAGTACATTGGATTAAATAGGATAAAATATTACTAGTATTTACCTATCTAATCACCCAACTTTATATTATTTTAAAATTAAAGTAGTTTTTAGAATTTGGAGACTTTAATATTCCTTGAAAGTGTTTAAAAAACGTTGGATTTTCTGTAATTGCTCGAAAAAAGTTTCCTTTAATAATAATAATGATAGATAGATAATGATAACGATAAGATAGATTGATCGATGGATATTGATTTCCGTGTATAAAAAGGGGAACATAATTCAAACTTGAAGGGAATATATTTTTAAGTACTAATGGCATTAAATAAGTGAGTTTTGTATGCTTAGACCGTGTTATAGTATAATACCGTCTCACACGATAATTACTTTAACGTAGAGTAATATAATGCCAAATCTATGATGATTAAATGAAGATTCACTCCTATAGTCCTAGGAGCCTAGGAGCCTAGGAGTATTGTATTGTCTTGTCGCTCATGACATCAATTACAAAGTATCGCAGATATCTTATATTTCCACGCAAGTATCGAGTGGAATGGTACATTTTCTTTTATTTTAATAATAATAGAAGTACAAAGCACTTCATGCTAATACAGTACGTGTCTATATCCGTGTCTATGTCTATTTTACATGTACTTTCTCCCTTCAACTCCACTATACCATATTGCTTATTCATATTTGTCGAGATGTGTTTTACGCGATAAATATCGTTAGCTACGTGTTTGCAAAAAATATAAAAGTTAGATATTAATAATGTAGTCGTAAATACGAATCAAACAAGATCACACATGAATATATTTTTTAATTGTATATTGAGAGAAAATTGCAATTATATGATCACTTATGAATAGTGTACAAAAGTAAAAGTGGTAGAGTGGAGTTGAAGGGACTAGTGTTTTGTTACTCCTAGTATTTATCAACCTTTATGACTTGCTCTAGGGTCGGGTTATTAACCATCGGCTCGTCCCACTGAAGACGGCCACTATCCGTCACAAACTGAGACGGACAGTGTCCCTCTCACATATCCGAGTGAGGGGCACCATTTGCTATGCATTTGCCCTCCCCACTTGAATATTGTGAGAGGGTATTATCCGTATTCATCTTTTGACGGATAATGTCCGTCTTCAATGAGAATTTGTGATTAACAAGTTATTTACTCCGTAAAATTTTGTGATAATGGATTAATGGTCAATGTGCAATTATAAGCACTCGAATCAGGTCAAACTAGTTCATGTCAATCCATGTTACGAATCAAGCTTGATCCTCAGCAACTCAAATGGTTTTGGTTTAGGGACTTGCTTGTAATATTTGTAAAATTGTAAGCAAGTAGCTTACCATTGGAGTAGGAAATAACATGTGTAGCTTAGATCATCTTTAATGGTGAGCCATTTTTATTTGTAGCTTGACTTGTCACATATATATTTCTAGCAACATTGTTTTTAAGCTACATACCCCAACAATGGTGAGCTACATACTTCTTGTAGCTTGAATGAGCCCCACTGTACATAATCAGCCAATAAAAAGCAAGCTAATTGAAATCAAACATGTAGCTTGGTAGAGCAGGTGTAGCTTTCAAGCAGATTGTATTTTTCCGTCTCCAATAGTGAGCAACCTACTTGAAAATTATACAAAATTGCAAGTAAGTCCCTGTATATAACCATTGGAGATGCTCTAAATGAGCATTGTAGCTCTACCAAGTACCAAGCATGTAACTTGGTGTGAAAAAAAGATGAAAGTAAATTTTATTATTGGATGAAAATTATAAAGTGGGATCCATATAAGCTTCAAAGTGTTGTCGCTTTCCATTAGAGCGAGTTGTAACTTAAAAAGAGAGTAGCTTAAAAAACCGAGTTGGCAAGTCAAGCTACAACGTATAGTAGCCGTCCATTGGAAATGCTCTTAGTTTGGATGTTGCATTGGTAATTTGGTATGAGTCTAAATTGGTCATTTGAGTTGGGTCAAATTTGCCGTTGATGCCAATATACTAGTTAAAAAGGTAATTTGCACCGCAAAATATTTTCAATAGTGGACATCCTTTAAACAACACTGTCATTCAGGCATTTGATATAAGTAATCAAAATGAACCTCTTAAGAGGATTTTGAAGATTCAACCACGCTGAAGAAAATGATTAGAAATTACTACTCGTTCTTCATGATAGGTAGACCTGACAAAACTGACCCGGCCCGATTAACTCGACCCGATAAGGCTGACCCGAGACCTGAAAGCTACTCGGAATTCCATGACCCGAAACCCGACCCAGACCCAGACCCAGACCCGACCCGAATCTTGACTGACTCGAATTAGACCCGACCCAAAATAACACGACCCAAAACCACCGCCCCATAGACGACCCGATTTGAAATGATCCTAAATGACCAATTTATTGTGATTTGGGGTGATAAGCTGATAATGAGACGAGACAACCCACGTGCAGCTCAAGCTCGGCTTGGTCGAAGTCGGCCCGTGCGAGTTTGGCTCGACGCCGGGCTTGGCTTGAAAACTAACTTGATCATTTTGACTAGAAAATGGCCTAAATAAATCGGATATGAATCTAAAATAACCCGGCCCAAAATGACCCATATCCGAAATGGCCCAAACCCGAAAGTGACCCGACCCGCCCCGAAAGGTTGAGCAAACCCGAACTGACCCGACCCGAACTGACCCGACCCAAACCCGATCCGTTTGACCCATTTGCCAGGTCTAATTGATAGGTAATGGTAATTCTTGCCCCATATATCGTATAAAAGTGGGTGCAAGCTGGCTCTCAAAGCTACAAACATCTATCGGTTGGGTGGTATATGATGGCAAAAGTACTCAAATATTCTGTCACGCTGAGAAGATCGAGGCTGAAAATGCTTCCCAGGCATTGGCGGTGGGTATTAGAGCGGTTGTCAGATGAGTAGCTTATCACAAGCTCAGCCACCTCCGTGTGTCATCTGATTGTCTACCAATCCTACTCCATATAGCTTAATAAAAAATGACCCAAAACCGAAATAATCATCACATACCCGACTTGCATCCAACAAACTTGACCCAAACCCAACCTGAATTAGCCCGTTTATTGGGTCTAAATTTATCCATTTGTATGATGGCGAAGAGTGTCAAATTTATTGTCGATGAAGTCGTAGGCTGTCGTACCCTTTAGCCTAAAGTCACTTTAATACTAGAAACTTGGAAGTAGTGAAATACGAACCATTTACCTCATTGAACGTTACTGCTAGCTTTACCTAATAAATTTAATAATCTTCATAGTTCATACTTCTACTTCCATCATATAACCATACTTCAGTTCAAACTTCTAATGATACAACTCATGATGACATGATCTCAATATCATCAGGTGATGTCTTTGTTACTGTTTTGGTCTCCTTTAATTTCATATTATAATTACGGTTTTTCTACGTGTACATTAATATGCTAATTATGGAAAGATTTATGAGATATTCTCATTATTTATGGTAAAATTATGTCCATACTTGCATTTCTAAGGGCACACGTTAGAAAACCGTAATAATTATAAGTCATGTATCATAATAAAAACAAGAGGAAATACTAATTACTTTTGCATGAAAATGCTGATAGTAATTCTGTTTGGAAAATGAGTATTTCCACCTTTAGTATAGTGATAAATCTAATTATTTTAAAGAAGTGTTGTATTTATTTTAAATCTATGTCTTTATGTTGGATTGTCGTCTCATATAATTGAATTCTCATACACTATATTATGAATTTATGATATCATAATCATAATTGTCATTAACTAAGAGGAAAAAAATAACAATAAAATTGAAATCTCATACACCATATCATAATTGTCATTCACCAACACTTACTGAGTTACTGGAGTCTTATATGGTTTCATTTGATTAAAAAGTATCATACACTTTATTTATTGGCAATATTGATTATCATAAATTCTCGTTTGTTATTTACATTCACAAGGTAGATAAAATGGACACTTCTCTTAAACTGTTGTACCATACTACCGTGTCAGACACCTATAAAGCCGTGTCTAACTTTCTTTATTTATTTGAGCGCGTGCCCATGGTATTTGAGCACGCGTCTGACGTGTGTCCATGGTATTTGGGATGAATGATGCTTTTTAGACGAGAAATGAGCTGTCGAAAAAGATTGATTAGAAGATGCGTTTGGGTGGAAATTGATAATGAGTTATAGTGAAGGCCTACTTATTTAAACTTAATATCTAATACTTTTACAAAAATAAATATACTCTCTTCATTCCGGTAATTTGTTTACCATTTTCTTTTTAGGGTGTCTCATTCATTTGTTTACCTTTCTATATTAGGTAGGTTGTCGATATTTGAGTAATTTGATTTCCCAATGGAACTATTGTCCACTTGTCATCGACTAAGGCACTAAGTATAATCACAAATGGCCCCCTACTCTTTTCTTAATATTTGTGCAAAAAGTAAAGGTACACAAATGATCGGGACGGAAGGAGTATATTTTTATTAAATTTAAATTTGCCCAGTGTTAAATTTTATGGGATGTTGTGTTTCGTGTTCGTGTTCGTGTCCGTTTTGGTGCTACTTAGCTTACAAGTAGCAAGTAAGAGGGTTTTGAGAGCTAGGTAAGCTTGTGACGATCCAGCGAGCTGAGATTTGAGATTTGATGATGATCATTAAATGTGATGGTAACCGTGAGCACTTAGTCACGTAGATCAACTGGCAAGGAGTTGTTTTACCTTTTAGAGGTCTCATGTTCGAAACTGAAAATACAACGATATTAAAACTCATGAGATAACACTTTACCGCCCTAGTAATCCTACCGGCTCGAATCCGGACAAAACCGAAAGGTCTAAACCCAAAAAAAAAATGGGATGGAGCATTTTAGACGATAATTAAAATATCTGATTCGGCTTTGATTTTGCATGTATTGAATGAGTGTCACTGTAATCCGTAGAATATAGTCTTTGAAATTCAAGACAATACTGTAATTTGTTTCTTTACAACATCAAACCTTCAAATTCCAATAACTAGATTAACCAATTACTCGTAAATCACATATTAACTCTTTTTATTCAGCTTAACCTCAGGACATTAGCCAAAGCAAGAAAAACAATGGGCCAAGTATTCTCTCACATAAGGAGACGATTTATTCGTCGTTGTACAAACATAGAAGCAGACATAATAACAACAACAACAACAATTTCGCAAAATGATGAATACCCCCCTGTGGAGGAGCATGGCTACTACATCACCATCCCTGACGGAGATATATATATGTTTCAGCCGGATGTTATTCCTGAAGTAGTACCCTATATTGCCGTTAATTTGATAAACGACAGGGTAGAACACGATGAGGAGGAGGAGGAGGAAGATGAAGAAGCTGTCGAGCAAGTGACACATCAGTATACTCCTTTGGGTCAGCAAGGCCACTACATTGCCAACCCTGGTAGTGGTAGAGATACGGTTCAGCCAGAGGTTATTACAGAAGTTCCCTATAGTGTGGCGGATTTGAAAAACGACAGTGTGGAACAGGAGGGGGGACAAGAAAAAGAAGTCGCCGAGAAAGTGATACAGGAAGTAGTGAAGAGAACTGTGGGTAGTCAAGTATTGGCTTCGCCTCATAAGAAAAATGGTGTCTTGGGAGAAAAAGTTCGTAGGATGGGACCCTACAGTAGCATTCAGGGAATTCTGTTAGTTGGAGAAGGTGATTTTTCATTCTCGACTAGTTTGGCTGTGGCTTTTGGTTCTGCTTCAAACATGATTGCCACTTCTCTCAATACTCAAGGTAACCCAAATCTGAAAGTAATTTTGGTGTTTAAATGGCGTCAAAATTGTTTATAAATAGAGCCACTTCTTCACTACCATTTTAGTGAACTATGAGTCGATTGATTCAATATTAATCGTGGGTTGCTTGAAATCATCTTTCATGTTTATAGAAGAGTACGGTGATAGGAGCGTGTTTCAAAGAGGCTAGAGTAATGTCATTGTTTGTTCAATCTTTTTCGGTATTTTCATTTTAAGTCCTGCCAAGGCTGATGGAAATATTCCCATTTGTAGAGTATTTGACAAGTAATTATCGCAAGTTTCTGACTAACAAGAGAGAGCTGGAGAGCCGAGGTTGCATGCTCATCCATGGCGTTGATGCCACAAATATGTATCAACATTCTGTACTCGGGAAATTGAGATTTGATATCATCATTTACAATTTCCCACATACTGGAAGCTTTGGTGGAAGTGATGCTGATGTACGGTAAGAATTTTACTGCCTATGATTTTACGAAGTACCAAGAACTCCATAGAATGTAATTATGTACTCGGTAAGGGCCGTATTAGGTAGACTTCATTTCTTGCTGACGTTTGGTTTTCGACAGCAAAAATCAGAACTTGATTAGAGGTTTTGTAAGGAACGCAAAGAAAATGATAGATGAAGACGGTGAAATACACATTACTCATAAATCAAACTGGTTTTTCCAACAGTGGGATATACCGAAAATAGGATGTAATGAAGGTCTACATCTAATTCAAGAGATCAGTTTCAAACGCAGCATGTATCCTGGATATTGCACCAAGTACGGATACAAGGACGATAGGAACTTCAATTGCAATCCCAGTAAAACCTACAAATTTGGATTGCATCCTAAATCGATATAAATACATCTATCGCTTTGTAAGGGTTGGAGCAACGATAAGTAGTGGAACATGTTAATGTACTGTAACATTGACATATCAATCACCCATGTAATGAATTGCTTATGCTATCATACCTCAATGAAGATCAAGTCATTGGCTTCTTTTTTAAAATTAGTGTACTTGAACACTTTTTTTTTCTAACTTTGAATATAAAGAAGAAATAAACAATACAGCTAATTAAAAAAAAAGAGTACATATACGCGATACAAGCTAAGAAATACAAATCAACATTATTAAACCCTGGGTTTAAGCACGACGGTGGAGTGGTTACGGACATGCAAGCTAAACTGTCCACGCTGCTCCGTTGTATCGATCTTAGATTGTCCGGGAGGCGGAAGAAGGTCGAAGTTTTGGATCAAACGGCCGACAGTGATGGAGACGATCGGGAGGGCAAGGATAATACCAGGACAACTTCTTCTACCAACCCCAAAAGGAAGGTATCGAAAATCATTCCCGTTTGTTTCGACTTTCGATTCCTCTTCCAAGAACCTCTCGGGTCTGAACTCTTCCGGTTTTTTCCAATGCTGAGGGTTGTTTGCAAGCCACCAAGCGTTGACTAAAACCTTGCTCTCGGCAGGGATGTCGTGACCACCTAGCTTGGCACCGTGCACATTCATGTGGGGTACCAGCAACGGGATGGCCATCCGTAATCTCAGTGTTTCCTTCACCACCGCTTGCAGGTATGGTAGTTTATGTGTGTCTGCCTCGGTTATTTGGTTCCCTTTTCCGAGCACATTTTCTAGCTCTTCCCTCACCTTGTTCTGAATCTCGGGGTGGTTCACTAACTCTGCTATTGCCCATTCTATCGACCACAATGTTGTTTCGATTGCTGTTAACATTCATTCAGTTCAGTTCATTAGTATTCCTTAAGACAATATTAATTTAAGTTGAGAAAAATGTCAATATGACAGCATTTTATAATAAAAAGTGATCATTTAGTGATAAAAGGTACTCGTAATAACTAAAATTGTCACTCTTTTTATCAAGAAATGTTCACATTTTATCGTAAAATGGTCACATTTTATCCGTTCTAATATCAGACTGATTTTACATATTTTGTCGTCTGAAATGAGAATTTGCCTTTTAAGAAGGTTAACTTACCAGCTATGTTGATGTTCTCAACAATGTATAATACATTTTCTTCGGTAATTTCGCCACGATTTTGTGCTTCCAGGATGTGATCTATGGCACATTTTGGTTCAGTGTTGTTTGATGCCTTTGTTCCTGATAATTTCCTGTATGTATGACAATAATCATTAACAAATTGTTTGCTTAAATTCAAATAAAAAAATCTTGGTGGGAAATTAAAAACTTTATCTCCAACGTGTCTTTGTGTGTCAAGGTCAAATTTTGACTTTTTTTTGTCAACTTGTAAATTGGTTGATACAATTATAATGAGGTGTTTTGACCCAAAAAATGAAGATATATGGCGACATCACTGACGTTGTGCTACCGACTAGTACCATTTGATGGCGCCCTATCATGATATAATTCAAAATTACGTTAATGAAATCAGAATGGAAAAGGCGGAGATCATTATCATACCTGCGTACGTCGATGAAGTATTCCTTAAAGAGATCGAATCTTTTATCCCTGATTTGTGTACATAACTTGAGATATCCCCTAAGGAAAGGTCGTAAAATGGGTATGAAATCGGCGTAATTGTAATCAAATGTCTGAGACAATTTTCCTCTTATGGCATTAATGGAAATGAGCTTGATATAAAGAGGGTCGTCCACGCTATCAAAGCGACGGTTAAACATGATACGGTACATGTTATTGTACATCATGAGTTGGAGACGTTTACGTAGTACAATGCCACTGGAGGAGGACTCGGGGTGGTTGATAACATCGTCAACCACACTCGCAGCCTCCTCCTCCCAACCCGCCTTGTGTTGTTGTACAACCTTGTTGGTAAAAAAGGGGACCGTCATGATCCTCCTCATTTTTCTCCAATGCTCACCATACTCGGTGAACACCATGTCTTGTCCTCCCCCAGTGAATATGTCAAAGACAAGGTTTCGTGGCCTAGACCCAAATTCAGCTCCTTGTGTAAGGAGCACTTCCTTGGCAAGTTCCGGAGATGAGACAACAACCACATTTCGAACCCCCATTCGTAGTAGTAATATGTCTCCGAACCTCTTGGCCAGGTCCAAGAGGTTCCGGTGATTAAGATCATTCCCAACCTGCAGCCAATTCCCGAATATGGGAATTGGCACAGGTCCTGGGGGAAGCTTCAATTTCTTCCCCCGTAACTTAGAGATTGTTATCGCAACTACGATAGCAAAAAAGAGAGCATACAAGGCCTTTTGAACTAGCATGATATCCATTATTTGTTATTGAGTGAGATGTTTAAGACTTTATTATGTTAGAAAATTGGAAGTGTATGTATGTGATGCTTAACCAAAATAAACATTTTCTCTTATATAGAGAAATAATTGAGAAGAGATGTAGACATATAATAGTAGTTGGATTGCCGGAGAATTACTCAAATGTAAACCGTGTATTTAGGAATGATCTTTGGAAAATTATGTCTCCCATTTTAAAGTTGACTTATCTTTATTTTAAGTTTGTGCGGATACTTTGTCAAAATTTGCACTCATATTGGAAATAACGGGAGTGACTTCTACTTGTATTTTACTTGTTAGTTCGATTCTAGAATGTTTAAAACTATAGAATGTAAGCATTAAAAGTTACTTTTGTTATATTAGCTTTAACTTTAGATTTTTCTCCTTATAATTAAACCGGATTGTAAAACATCGACGGCGTTTTAGGAAACATCGACGACGTTTTTCATAAAAAAGACGCTACTTGCCCTTATCCTTTATCTCTCTAAAACAAAAACTCTCTCAAATTCAAAACCCACAACTACACTCACCTCACCCTCTCCCACACCACCACCGCCACCACTCGGCCGCCGTCCACCCCCCCGCCGTCCCCCACCACCGTTACCTGCCGCCTCCCGCCGTCCACCCACCGATTAGTTTTTCTCCTTTTTTTTTTTGTTTTGTAGATCTAGTTATATTGTTCTAGTTTAATTTGTTAGAATTTGTTTGTTGTTAGTTAGTTTTTGTTTTAATTAAACTTGTAATTATTAGGTTGTTGTTTGTAATTAGTTTGTATGAGATTGTTTTTGATTTAATTAAAGTTGTTTGTAATTAGTTTGTATTAGATTGTTTTTGATTTAATTAAAGTTGTTGTAATTTGTTTGTTCTTAGTTTTTAATTATTTCAAAGTATTTAGTTTGTTTTCTTGTTAGATTTGTTGTAAAATCTTGTAGTTGTTTAGTTTGATTTGTTTGTTGTTAGTAATTTGTTGTTTAGATTTGTATGAATAATAGGTATAAAGATAGAAATAATTGAATTTATTTCCGATTTCTTCTTCCCGCTTTGAAAATTGGAGGAAAAAAAAAAATTCCCCCATGGTTGGACAACCAAATCACACGTCCAACCATGGGGGAAAAAATTTTTTCCCCAAGTCCCACCATGGTGGGACAAGTGATTTGGTTGTCCAACCATGGTGGGATTAAAATTCTGGAAATCCATCATGGTTGGACAACCATTTCACACGTCCAACCATGGTGAGATTTCCAGAATTTTCATCCCACCATGGTGGGACGTGTGATTTGGTTGTCCAACCATGGTGGGATTTCCAGAATTTTAATCCTACCATGGTTGGTTTCCAAAAAAAAAAAAAATTCGCCCATGGTTTGAATTTTTTGATTAAAAGTCCGTCCATGGTTTCCCAATAAAATAATATATATTAGTAAATCATAATCTACATACGTAAAATGTTATTAATCATGATTATAAAAAAAAACAATATCATCTCACCATGGTCAGATAAAGAACTGGATGTCATGGACCATGGTCAGACATCCATTTCACACGTCTGACCATGGTGGGACATTGGAAATGAAGGTCTGACCATGGCCAGACATCCATTTCCAACGTCTAGCCATGGTCAGACGTTGGAAATGGACGTCCAGCCATGACCAGACATCCATTTCCAACGTCTGGCCATGGTCAGACGTTGGAAATGGATGTCTGGCCATGGCTGGACCTCCATTTCCAATGTCTTGCCATGGTCAGACGTTGGAAATGGATGTCTGACCATGGTCCATGACATCCAGTTCTTTGTCTGACCATGGTATTTTTTCCAGTTTTTTTTTTTAAAAATCCGCATTTGAATTTTAACTAACTAAGACGTAACGTAAATCGATTAACTTAATTAAGTATAAACATACAATTAACAGATTCCGGGAAAAAAATGACAAATTTAAATTTTGATTAATTTGTAAACATGCTGAAGATTGTTCGTCCGTCATGATAATCGATTTAGTGAAATTGTTGTTGTTCGATTTAGTGAAATTGTTGTTGTTCGATTTAGTAAAATTGTTGTTGTAATTTTTTTATTTTTTTAGTTGAATTAGTTGATTTTGGGAGAATTAGAGATAGAAGAGAGATAGAGAGTTTAAGTGCATAAGGGCATTATCGTCTTTTGTAATGAAAACGTCGTCGATGTTTCCTAAAACGTCGTCGATGTTAACCAGCGCCCTTGTTTAAAGACACAAACGGAAGGTATACCTTTTTCGTTTATTAGGTCTAAAGATGTGTAAATGTGTAATTTACTAGCTACTCGTTTTAATAGGCAGATGATGTATTCTATGCAGTTGTTCGACTGATTTGTGTTCCATGATTTGGTAATGTTGTAATATGGTTAGTCTTTGGTTACGGAGTACTATACTTCCTCCATTCAACTCCACTCTACCAATTTTTTTTTCAGATTTGCCGAGACGGGTTTTACACGGTAAATATCGTTAGCTATGTGTTTGCAAAAATTATAAAAGTTAGATATTAATAATGTACTCGTAAAGACGAATCAAACAAGATCACACATGAATATATTTTTTACTTATATATTGAGAGAAAATTGCAATTATATGATCGCTTGTGAATAGTGTACAAAAAAGAAAGTGGTAGAGTGGAGTTGAATGGAGGAAGTATTATACTAGTAACTAGATTTCATGCCCGTGCGATGCACGTATCTACCTTAATGTCATTTTCATAATTTTCCTATAATAATTACTCCCTCCGTCCCAATCATTTGTTTGCATTTGATTAAAATACTCCTCACAAAGAATATAAAAGACAAACAAATGAATGAGACGGAGCGAGTAACTTGTAAAAATAAACTTTTGAAAATTTATGACTATAATAAAATATACTCCGTAATTTTTAAGAAAATAATATTGATATATTGATTCAACTTCTATTTAAAACATATTTTACCGACCTTGCCAGGAATCAAGTTATATTTGATCTATATGACTCGAAAAATGATCCAAGGTACCTAAGAATTAAGCTCTCTAACACATTGCTTAAGAGAATAAAAAGATTTTGGGTTGATCACCCTACCTTATGATAATTGTCTGATAGGGGCAATTCTACTATTTATATGTATTAGTATCTTCACCACACTTACATTATTTTTCAAGGTGAGATATATAACATACTAAGAAATAACACCAAGTATGTGCAAATAATATGAGATTTTATACAATAATAATAACATTTTTTTTTACTACGAACGATTTTGGATCGATATCTAAGTCCAATGACGACTCTTATGTATAATCGCATGATCACTCCAGCTTATGATATTTCTCCGATGTGGGAGAATTCCTCTATTTATACATAGTATATTCACCACACTTACATTATTTTTCAATGTGGGACAAATAACATATTTAGTTGTACTTAATTATGATACTTTCTTAAATTTTTATTTATGATATTTTCCTAAATTAATTTTGATGATATAAATTTCATTAAGGCGGGGATAATAATACAAACTTTTAAGAGTTCTGTAAGATAATACTTAAGAGATTCAAAAGATTTTGGGTGAATATCTAACTTTGAAAGATGACTCATTTTCACAATATTTTTTTTGTGAAATGAAATGTAAAAGGTTTTATATAAAAATTATAAACATCACTTGAATATAATATAGGAAATGTATATTGAGATAAATAAAAGATTTTTCACTTTATTTTTTTTATGATACCTTCCTAAATTCATTTTTGATAATGTAGGTTTCACTAATGTGGATACAAACTTTTAAGAGCTCTCTAAGACAATATCTAAGAGACTCAAAATATTTGGTTTGATATCTAAGTTCTAATGATGACTCATATTTATAATTATAGGATCACTTCACCTTATGATAATTTTACGATGTGAGACAATTATACTATTTATACGTAACATATTTACTATACTTGTATTATATTTGAATGTGGGACAAATCACTTATTAAGTAGTACACCATCCAAATTATTACTTATATATAATGCTTTCCTAAATTTCCTAAATTAAGTTTGATGGTGTAAATTTCATTATTGTGGAGATAAAAATACAAACTTTTAAGAGTTCATTAAGACAATACTTAAGAGACTAAAATGACTCCAATTTATAATCATATTTTTTATCACTCCACCTCATGATATTTTTCGATATACTATAATTTTACAATTTACACTTAGTATATATATTTACCACAAATACATTATTTTTCAATGTGGGACTAATAACACATTAAGTAGTTTATCATAAAAATGATTATTTATGATACTTTTCTAAATTAATTTTTAACAATGTAAATTTCACTATTGTGACGATTATAATACAAATATTTAGAACTCTTCAACACAATACTTAAGAGACTTAAAAAATTGTGGGTTTATACCTAAGTTCAAGGATGACTACCATTTATAATCATGGAATCACCATATGTTATAGTAATTTTTTGATGTGGGGCAATTTACTATTTATATGTAATATATTCACCATACATACATAATTCTTCATCAATGTGGGACTAATAAAAAACTAAATAGTATATCATCTTTTTCTATATAATATTTATTTCTTAACTGTTACTAAACTATTATATTAATATTAGAATAATGAAAAAATATTTTATAGGTCACTTATTATATTTTAAAAGTCTTTTATTAACAATATAAAAAAGATGATCATATTTATGATCACTCCACCCTATGATAGTTTTTCAATGTGGGACAATTTTACTATTTATACATAGAATATATTCACCAGTCACCATACCTACATTATTTTTCAAATAACACATTAAATAATTTATCATCAAAATTATTATTTATGATACTTTTCTAAATTAATTTTTAATGATGTAAATTTAACTATAGTTTAGATTATAATACAAACTTTTAAGAGCTCTTTAAGACAATATGTAAGAGGCTCAAAAGATTTTGGGTTGAAACTTTATTTCCAAATATGATTCGTATTTGTAATCATAAGATCACCCACCTTATAATAACTTTCTGATGTGGGATAATTCTACTATTTATAAGTAATATATTCATCATACCTACATTATTTTTCAATGTGGGACAAATAATATACTAAAAATTACACCAAGTATGTGCAAATAAATAGTATGAGTTTCTATACTTTCGAGTTTCTTTTACCACGAATGTAACTATATTATCTTCATAATTTTTGTTACGATACTTAAATTTTTTAATAATACTTTTCTTAATTAGTTTTTTATTATGTAAATTTAACAATTGTGGAGATAATAATACACAAAAAAGAGATTTCTAAGACAATACTTAATAGACATAAAAGATTTTACTTTGATATATAAGGTCAAAGGATGATTCATATATATAATTATAGGAGATTTTACTTTGATATAGAAGGTCAAATGATGATTCCTATATATAATTATAGGATCACCCACCTTATTTTAATTTTACGATGTGGGACAATTTTACTATTTATACATAGTATATTCATCACTTCTACATACTTTTAGGAGATCTCTAAGATAATTTTTAAGAGATTCAAAAAAATTTGGGTTAATACCTAAGGTTTAAGGACGACACCTATTTATAATCATAGGGTTAGCCACTCTATGTTATTCTTACGATGTGGGATAATTATACAATTTATACGTAATATGTTTACCACATCTACATTATTTTTCAATGTAAGAAAAATAATATATTAAGTAGTACACCATCTTTTTCTTTAAAATATATATTTCTATTATTTTTATTTTATATAATAATTAAAAGATTATCCACTTAATTTTTTATATCCAAAGTATTATTTATGAAACTTTCCTAAATTAATTTTTTATGATGTAAATTTCACTTTTGTAAAGACAATAATACAAACTTGTAAGAGATCTCTAAGACAATACTTAAGAGACTCAAAAGATTTTGGATGGATACATAAGTTCCAATTATGACTCCTATTTATAATCATAGGATCACCATATCTTAAGGTAAATTTTTGATGTGAGACAATTCTACTTTTTATATGTAGTATATTTATCACACCTACGTTATTTTTCAATGTGTGACAAATAACATCATATTTTTTCTATAAATTAATTATTTCTTGAATACTACTAAACCATTATACTAATATTAGAATAATAAAAAATATTTTAAAAGTCAATTATTTAATTTTCATATACTTAGGTTATAGTTATATGATCTTATAAATGATATGCTAGTAAAAAATACAAAATTTATACTCTAATAAAATCATTTTTCGTTAAGAATCCAAATATATAAGTTTTGAAATGTTTTGCATTATATTTTTTTTGTCAAATTGATAATCAATTTTTTTTACGTAAATAATAGTTGTGATATTAGAAATATTACATAGTATATTTTTCGTAATCTTGGAAGATCTTAAAATATGCTTTCCAAAAATTGAAAAAGATGATGTTGACCAATAGAATTGCTCGAAAAAAGCCTATTTTATATATATAATATTGATATTGATTTACTCATGAGTATCACAAATTCTCATTTAAAATGAGGTGATCCCGTCTTAAATTTAAGATGGGTCAAATGCTCTTTACAAATAGCAAGTGAAAAGATAAGTGAGAGACAAATACCAAACTTGTCTCTCACTTGTTTTGTCTCTCACTTGTTCTTCCACTTGCTTTTTATGAAAGGGGCTTGATCCATTTTAATCTGAAAACGGATAGCTCCGTCTTAAATGAGAATTGCTGGGGAGTACTTCCTCCATTCAACTCCACTCTACCAAATTATTTTTTCACGTTTGTCGAGACGTGTTTTACGCGGTAAATATCGTTAGCTACGTGTTTGCAAAAATTATAAAAGTTGGATATTAGTAATGTACTCGTAAAAACGAATCAAACAAGATCACACATGAATATATTTTCACTTATATACTGAGAGAAAATTGCAATTAGATATCGACTCATGAATAGTCTGCAAAAATGAAAGTGGTATAGTGAAGTTGAATGGAGGAAGTATTTAATAATATGAAAAAATCTAGTGATCTTGAAGTAATGGATGAGAAATTTTTCAACGTCGCAGAAGAAATAATGCATCGTATCGCGGAGATTTACATGTTCTCCGGTCCCACAATTCCACAAACATCAGTCATCAGTCATCACTCATCAGTCATCACTCCCCAGTCCCCACTATCCATGTTACTTAACCCAATACCTCGGAATTTATGTGGTGCCTAACTTGCAATTTTGTGTTGCTTCAATTATTTCTTTTTTCGGTGCACTTAGATATCTAATCTAAAGATAACAAAATAAATCAAATCGTCTTTTTTCAAGTTGGTGGGAACTATTTTTTTATTGTGTAATCAATTATCGTTTATTTTGACATTATGAGTTCAAAGTTACATGTTTAATACAAGTTTTTAATTTCCTAAAATAAATACAACTCACGGGTGCTTTTATAGTCTTACTTACCATGTCCAAAACTAGTCACTTATGTGTGAATTTGTTATAAAAATGACCACTGATAGCTTTATAGGCTATTTAGTGGATTAAGAATCGAAAGTTAGGAAAATCTCTATTCACATAAAAATATTTTTTACATTGAAAACTATGTAAAATAGAAAGTTTTTTTACTTTCAACTCATAAGAATTTCAATTATCTACCTCACGTAGCAATCCTTTATTATTGGTTGTAGGAAATTAAAATGTCATTCACATACAACACAAGATAACAAACTTTACTTCAACTTACCTTAAGATAAATACATTCATCGATATTTTCTTCAAAACCAATGAAGAAATCACTTCATGAAACTTTTTACTCACCATTGGCAGGAAGCTTGTTTCAAACCGTATAAGTAGAAATATGAAGACAAATTGCTCCATTTGTGATAATCTTTATTTGAAAATCGTTAATCAACTAAACTTTAATTTACCGTATATTGTAGTTAACCTACTTATTTATCCTTTTTTTTAATAGTTATTTTAGTAAAAAGTAATAGGTATATGTAAATAATTACTTATACTAAAATGAACTACATACAAAGATCAGTTAAAATGTACTACTAGAAATATGTAGATAAGTGGAACAAAACTCTATGTTTGCATGTTCATAAATGAGATTTTCAACTTGGAACAAACCTACCCAATCAATAGTCCTATAAATACCCTATCACAAACACAAACTTAAAGCATTCCAACTCAAGCTTTTATTTATCTCTTTATTTATAGTTTATAACAATTCATATTCAAATTATCAATATTTCCCTCCTTTTTTCCCTACACCATGACTAACAAAATTTTCTCCATCATTCTTATTACTCTCATTGCCTTTGCTATGTTTGCCAACGAGGTCTTATTACATTACATTTTTATTTCTTCTTTAATTTTGTACTAAGTTCTTTATAAGACGGTGTTGTACAAGAATTTATGTGTTGTAATATAAACCGTCATAGTGAATAACTTATTTGTTCTAATTATTTCAGGCTATGGCTGGTGGTTATGGACAGGGGAGCTTAAGCCCTAATCGTAAGTCGTCATTTGCATGTCTTCCATATTTCAACTTAATACTTTAATTAGTATACTACTATACTCTTATTAAATTAAAGTATTAAGTAAGCACAATGATAAAGTAACAGTACGTCAGTACGTGTAACTAAGTGACGTACATAACATTATGGGGTTGAAATTTTATCATATCTTCATTTCATAACACTTTTTAAAATATAATAATTATTACGTGAGACGGTTTTAGAATGCTGATTAAACACAATGTGATTGAATTGAACAGAATGCTTACCACAATGTACAAGGAGATGTTCAAACACAAGATACCACAAACCATGCATGTTTTTCTGCCAAAAATGCTGCAACAAATGCTTATGTGTCCCACCAGGCACCTATGGCAACAAACAAGTATGCCCTTGCTACAACAATTGGAAGACCCAACAGGGTGGCCCCAAGTGCCCTTAATTACTTAATTAAGGACTTTACCTGTTTCATTAATTCCCTTCTTAATCCTTTTTAATATAATTTCTCCCCACTAATTTAACTATTTGTAGAGGGAGAAATTGGGCTAATAGCTATTATTACGGTTTTCTAAATTGTGCTCTAATTGCACACATTAATATTATAAAATTATGTTTAAAGTGTTATAACAACTTGAGCTAGTGCTGATTAAGTCTACATTAGTACTAGAAAGTTGTGCTACTTTCACTTGTATTATGTATTACTTCGTAAGTATTATTAGGCCACAATCTTATTGGATAAATCTTATTTTGGCACTTCGATCTTTGACTTCTAAGTGTGGAAATTTGGTTGTATTACTTCATCAAGGTTTATTAATCATACATGTAACATTATTATGAAAAATTATAGCATGGATGTTTTTTTATATTTAATTTAATCTCGCTATTTATTGATTTTTGATTAGTTGCTACATAAATATACTTCTAGCACAACAATTCCTAGTAGAATGATACCTCCTCATTAGTCGTTAGTCATTAGACTCATTACTAATGGGTACGGAGTAACATATAGTCTCTCCTCTTACGACTTTTTCTTCGGTTTTGATCTCCCTTAGCTTCGAGAGGAGAGAAAATGTAATACTATACCATGAATTGAAAAGCTAGTTAATTGTCCTTTAAATTACGTGGACAAATGAGTGTAAATTTGGAAAAAGGTGTAAATGTTGTAACTAGATCTAAAACTTTTAAAAGTAAAATAAAACTCAAGTTTAATTATTACACTCCCAAAATATATATATATATATGTACCTTAAATGACCCAAATAAATCAATTGACCCATTTTGAATCCCCAAACTGTTCCAACTTACAAAACTATGGCCAAACAGAGAGTTTTTGAATCTACCCACCTTAATATAAAAGTGGCTAAGGAATGTTACTATTCATAATGAATAGTAACATTAGTTTTTTTTTTTTTTTTTTTTTTTAAAGTTTTCTAACCCTACTCTAACCCTCTACCGACCACGATACTTGTACTCTTCTGCACTCTCTCTTTCCCTCAAATGCCTCCCTGCCTTTCATTCAATTCGTTCCCTTTTCTTCCTTTTCCACTTCCTCATTTTTCCCTCACCTTTATCCCATTCCCTTCTTCTCTTAATTCCGATGATGATAAAGTGGACGCCTTTAACTTTGGAGCTTGCTATGATAATAACAACAACGATAATGGTGGAGGAGCTCAATCAAATGCCGCGATACAGGTATGATTGTTCATGTTCATAATTTGCAATAAATTTGTTTCTATCTATATCCAACACTTAATTTGATTGATTCAATATAAATTTGGGAATTTTTGGTTATTTTTTCTATAGATTCACTCTGTACATTTGTTTAGGTTAGTTGAAATGACGGAGCTATTAGAAAAATCTACTTGCTCCTTAACTTAGATGTTGGGTTAGTTTAGTAATGATTAATCGGACAAAAAATTAAGGATTTTCATTTCTTAATTAAGAAATTAGCCATGTTTTAAATCATTGAGGATTGATAGGCAGTAGTAACCTTCTGAAACTAGCCTAGCCTTTGATTTTTTTAGATTTGAGAAACGGTGATTTTATTGCAGGTGGTCTTCAATTGGATTGGAGACGTATGGAGAGACATTTATCTGTTGAAAAAAAAGTAAGTTATCACCATATCGTGATCGCCTCATTTAGTGCTTAGTATTTTGAAAGGGTAATTCGGGTAAAATTGATCTTACAAAGCCGTGTCATTACTGAACTTTGGAATGTTTAATGTTTTGGGCTTGAATGTTTCTGTTTTCGACTGTTGAATTTAGGTGAGAAGTATGAGGATTTGTTGCTATTGTCTTTGATGTTTTTAGATTGTGTTTCAAGTGTTTAATTATTTTTTTATTTAGTACTTTTAATTGTGTATTTCATTACTGTCTTGGCTATATTTTAGATACCACAATGCTAGAAGTTGCTTCCTGAATTTTATAGGACTTCATTTGCTTGTTTTTGCAGTATTTATGGTGATTGGAGCTAATACTTTTTTGTAACAAAGGGGGGATCCAAGTTTATTTTTATTGCCTTCTCGTTCATTTTTGTTTAGTATAATAGTGTCACTCTAATAGTTTATTTTTCCTTAGTAGGATAGTGCCACACTAATACAAATCAGTCTGACGGAAATACGATAGTGACATCTTTGTTGACAGATGAGATGATTTGATCATTTTCAGCCTCGAATCTTAAACCAACTCAAGGTAATTAATTTCTTTGGTTCTATTTTCTAATATTGAATGAGAGTTCGAAGTTTAACCAATTTTGAATTCAAAATTTACTTTGTTGGTTGTGCGATGATTTTGTTTTGGAGGGAAAGAGATAAACACAATTTTCTTACTTCCTCGTTACTCTTCCACTACTACTGCATCTAACCAGTGACTGTTGTACAGATTATCAATTGTGCATTATGTCCTTTCATCGAGAAACTGTGAATTGTGCTACTTAGTTGAAATAAAAACTGGTAAGCGTGTCGACTAAGCTGGTTATTGGGCGGGTTGAATATTTTTGGTTATTGGTCCTAGCCGCTGAAATGAGTATCAAGGATGATGAAGAAAATTCTAGGTAAAGATTAAACATGTAAAGAATGTGAGAGTTTAGGAGATCTTGTATGCTAATTTAATAAGTCTAATCAAAATTGATACTAATTCTTTGATCGTGCCTTTTTTAGTTGTTAAGAATGTTACTATCAGTCAGTAACAAATCCAGTCCAATTTATACCTGCCTTAATCAACTAAGTGACTGGAATTCGTCATGTTCTTTCTCCGGTGGCTTGGTTTCTTAGTGATTTAAATCTCATTTTGAGGATCCCGGCCATTTAGGTTCTAAACAACGCTTCGTACTATTAATTTCTTTAATTTACAGGTTAACCTTAGAATCATTTGACTGAACCAAAGAAACTGAGTTAGGAATAGAATGTGCAAGGGAACCTAAGTTTGATAGGCGTGATTCACCCTTATGATACTGTCAGAATTGTGATGTTGGTCTGATGGTTGTGGAGATGCAACAACTCAGTATTCACAGGTCATGGGGTCTGGTGAAGTTTGGTCTACTTTTGCTTTTCTCGATAACATTTTGAAAGGTCTTGGATGGAATGGGTTACGTTGCTTGCCTTGGGTTGTTTGGGGTGCTTGGGAGCAGTTCAGAGTAACATTCTGAATTTAAATGTGTCATGTAATAGTACTCTAACATTGAGAAAACACTGGCTGTTTAGTTATAGCAATGCTGATGTTTTTCAATTTACAGCGAGGGTGTTTATGGAGTTAATGAGTGAGGGTAGTGTGTATGTTTATGGATGGTTGATTGATTTAAGTGGAAAAAATATTTCGGAAAAAATTAAATTGGCTTCAGAAAAGCATCTGGAAGTATAAAAAAAGCTACGACAAGTTAGAAAATGAAATTAGCAAGAGGAAAGAGGGTTTCATCCTTCGTAGTTTACTACTTTACTGTGTAGTTTGAAAATCATCAATTCATCAAGCTAGGTTGCAGAAAGCAAATGGAATCATGATGAGATAGTATGATCATGGTTCCTTGTAACAAGAGGAAGTAGATTGCTTAACCATGTGCGGAGTAATCCTTAAAAATGACCGCTATTCAGCAATTTAGCACAAAAGTTGTTTAGCTTGTGGCCCAATATTATCATTGAATAGGAGTGTTTTTCAAGTGTCATTATGATACAACATGTCCTATGTGACTTTTGTTTACTGCTCTGCAAAGTTTGGAATTGAGTGGGTAAAAGAAATTGTTGCAGCTTTCTTAATTTTTTTTTATAAAGGTTTCTTGTAAAATGAAATATTGTTTTCATTTCATTTATGTTGTATTCATTAATCTCTTCTTTGCCCATTTATTAAATGGGCAAAGAAGAGATGAATGAATCTTTGTCACTCATTGGAATTTAAAAGTAGCGTTTTTTAAAAGCTGAGTCACTATCCAGCTCCTTGTCATTGCCTAATATGTTGTACGTCATAGCAATTGCCTGCAAAAACGCAAGTCTCATTGCACAAAAAAAACAACTAACCTCTGTGTCGCCGATTAGAAATGCTTTGGTGTCATTATTCTCCAGCATGTCCTATGTGAATTCGTTTACTTCTCTTGAAAGTTTGAAATTGACTAGGCAGAAACTCTTGTAGCTTTCTTTAAATTTTGTTTGATGCAGTTTTTTCTGAAATGCTGATTTCATTTCATTAAGGATGTACTTCGTATTAATCTCTTCTCTGCCCATTTCCCATATTATTGTGGGCACCGATTTCAAAGCTTAGGCATTATTAGTTCTATATTTCAAAGGTGTTTAGTATGACCCTAATTTTTGTGGAAGTTTCATCCATTAATCTTTTTCTTGATAGTCGAGCATGCTCATGTATGATCCTCTTAATGCTTCACACTTAAAACTTGCAATTTGCTACTTTAGATGTTCATTCAAGGAAATTGTTTAAATGGCTCATTTCGTTGCAACCTAATTCGTATATTGCATAGATTTTCACTTAACAGCCTGTATGATTCTGGTTGGTGGTGTGTAATAAGTGGTCTGAAGATAAGGCCTCAGTGCCTCACTTTCTCGAATAAAGGTCGTAGATCTCATCTATCTGAATAAAAAGGGCTTGGCTGATAAGCCTAATATTGAAAAATGTGTACCTTTTGGTGCTCATCTTATATATCACGTCTTTTCTTTTATGTAAGATTGCATAAATCTAATTATCTAACCCCATTATGTCGCCATAGCAAGAGCCTTTGAGAGAGTGGAGTAATGTTATTACTTATGATGGCCTTCATCAACTTTTGACTTTCCATTTATTACCACAAAAAAATATAGCCTTTGTGATTACTCATTTGAAATCAGCTCTAAATTGTTTACTTCTAAATTTTACCATGTAGATGAATGGATATGTCTTTAGGCATAAGTGCTCTGTTAAACTCAATTACTATCTGGGTCAGTGTCTTTTTGGAATGTGTAGTACTCCGAGCTATAAACAAATCTAAACTTTACGCTAATTGGTAAAAGATAGCTCTTCCTTTCTTTTATATATTGGCCAAAGGTAATTTAGTATTCATATTGGATGGAAATATAGTAATGTGAATCTGCCTGAATACTGAATTGATTGTATAGGGTTAGTCACATGACCTGCAGGATTTTAATTATATATGTTCATAAAGACCATGAACGCTCCTGCTATCGACGAGAGTTCAACTTGTATGGCTTAATAGGTAGTGCCTCAAATGAGTATACATGGTCGATCTGTCCCCTGTTAATAGCCCAAGAAGAATTCTCAGTTTGTCAGGAAAAGAAGAGATACTGGTTCATTCATGGATGTTGAAGGCTAGGCTTCTGGAATTGGTCTATCTGGTCAACGTGGCCCAAAGCCAGCTGAAGTATATGGATTTCTAGGTGATTAGTGTCATTAGAACCCTGATTACTGCAAGCATTTACTAGATTTGGTTTTAGATAAACCAGTGCACGAACGAATACACACTGGACAGACCTTGTGTGGTGGCTAAAAGAGTTCAGTTACTGAACTTTCTAAAACTAATATGGAATGAGAAGAGACAAGATTTCAAGAAGGAAATAATTGTAAGAGCTCAGAGTTCAGTACCATACAAGATTTCGTGAATGAGTTGATTCTAAGAGATACAGAGGTGGATTGAGAAGTTATACAAATGAGACTGATTTTGTGAATTTTCGGTAGCAGTAATCAATTGGCACCCGGATAGCAGAGTTGCATTAGTAGGAGTTATTACTTTTATGTCATTGTTTACCTTAACAAGGTGTAATTCTTTATTCAATACAATTCTTATATTTCAACAAAAAAATTAAAAAATAATTGTAACTTCAAACTACTTTATTGTTGCTAAGCGTGATAAGTTAAAAATAAAATGTTAGGCAAATAACATAAGATGTTAATAATATAAAAAATACTCTCTTCGGCCCAGTCAATTGTTGTCCTATTTCTTTTTAGGGTGTCTCAATGAATTGTCGCCCTTTCTATATTAGGAAAGGTTTCTATGAGTAATTTGATCACCCAATTGACTATTGTCCATTTGTTATCCACTAAGCGGAACCACAAATGGTGCCCACTCTTTCCTTAGTCTTTATGTCAAAATGAAAGGACATCAATTCACCAGCGAGGGAAGGAGTAGTATACTAGGACAAAGTCACGTTATAAAATTATTTGATGCAATTTTGGAATGATTTTGACCCCAAAATTGCGTTTTAAACACTTTTAGAGATGGTTGCACAAGAAGCAGTCTAAATTGCATGTGGTTATTGTAGTGGTTTTCGTGGTCTCGTTACGCTCAAGAAATAAAATTACGCTAATATAAATATCTTGGGGTATGGCG
>JAIUZE010068530.1:0-13682 GCA_022085475.1 Heliosperma pusillum | reverse complement strand
TGATGATTCTATGAGTTTGAGAAGGTGAGATGCAAGCCGGCTAAGATTGATAGAGTGTGGATTACCGATTGTTAACTGATTCACATGATTACGTGTTGATTAGGGTTTGAGTGTATCACGGCCATGTTTCTGAGAGGAACCTCTGAGCTAGCATACCAGCTTCCCTACCTCGAGTTATAGTTTATTATCGGTTTCACATGATAGCTTTCACATGCTAGGTTATTTGTTAGTTATCTGTTTCATAACATGAAAAGCATATCATATATGTTTTAGTTTTGTATTTTCCATATACATTGCTTTTATGTTATTCATGTTTCATCAAACTCGACATTTCGTGGCTGGGAGAACTCGGAGTTACTCCCCACTGACTGTGGCTTCCGTGTTTATATTTAATGCGGTCGAACAGGTGGTGATGCATACTTTGGGTACATTGACGAGCTAGCGAGCGAAGGATTTACCTTGGACCTATATTCGGTTCTTAGATTGTATATTATTATACACTCTTTTATTTCCGTATTTATACGGGAGATATGTCTCCCGTTTTGGATATGTATTTTGTATAATATTATTTCCTTTTTGTTGAACCTTTTTATTTAAGACACCTTCGTTATGTATTATCATCTTTTATTTAGTTAAATTATTTTTTTTCTTTCCGCAAATTTGAGGGTGTCACAGTTGGTATCAGAGCATTTTGCTCCCGACGCACGTTTGTGTACCCTTGTATAAATAACTTGACCTTAATAAAATAATAAACTTGTGAGATAGAATGGTAGGATGGGTAGATTAGGATTTATGTTGTAGTCTATTTGTTTATGCTAATTGTTAGGAGTAACTTAATTTGTTTTGTTTCTTATCAAGATGATTGGATCTCGTGTAGAAGAGATCTGTGTTACCTAGAAGGAGTATCCTCTACCGAAGATTTGAAGATTTACAAGCCTAATTGAAGTGTATTCCTTCTTTATCTATGAATTCTCTCGTCCTTATTGTATTATCCTCTCTTCCTTCTATCTAGGAGCTTCTTTCTCTTCCAACCTATTTGCCTCTTGGAAATTACTCTAGATAGTTCCTCCATCTTACCATTTGTATCCTTACCTCGCTTTTGTAACATTTTTATGGATGTCGTACCCATTTGTTTATGGTATATTATACTTAGTAGGAAGAACTTTGAATTTTGTGGAATATTAGTGTTTGTTAGAAGGAACTTGTGATTTGAGGAAAATGGTATAGATCTAATTTCACCCTATGGGTGTGAGAGTTGGTACCTTGAGGAAAAAGTTTAGAATATGGTACCTAACCATCCTATTAAGCTAGTTTCATGTTCAGATGATTATAAGAAATTGAGGATAAACTTAGGATGAAACTCTCTTAGTAGTTTTAGACTATGAAAGCTTAATGTTGCAATATCGTTTTGAGGATCGAAATAATCATAACGATAAGTTGGTAGTTGTGGTTAAGAATTTTAGTGATTCTTTAAGTGTTACTTGGGAAATTATGGTCTTTAAATGTTGGACCCTAACGGGAATAATTACCTTGTGGAATTTTGGATTTGGATGACCAAACTTGAGGAATATTGTTATAAGCAAAAACCGATGTATTGAGAGTTTGGAAGAGATAAATAAATTGATTTACGGTTGCATTGCCTTATGTTTGGCAAAAGTTAAGTGAAATAAGATTTGTGTGACTAATCTCTTTGAGGTTTTGTGATTTAACTTTTGAGGATGAGAAGGTTCATTTTTAATAATTTAGGGTAATGACTTTTTGAATAAATTGGATTAAAGGATTTCATAGTAAATCCTTTACTTTGAGATTGTTAGAGGTCTTGTTTTCCCTAATTATAAATATTTTGATGGTGATTTCCAATAAGAGTTTTGGATGGACCTTAGAAGATTTTAATTGAAGTTGAATAATTGGGAGTTGTTACTCGATATGTCATGCTTATTAAATATTTTGGTAGGAATCGGATGATTGAAAATATTGAGGATATATTGCACTCTCTTGAGGACTAAATTCAGGTGCAGTTAGTGTTGTCAAGTTACGATCGACAATTGAATTTTCATAGATGGAAGATAGTATTGTGGTTCATTCCTTCTTTCTTTCCTCTTTCTATTCGATTTATTCTTTCGAATATTCCGTTCCATCTATCGAATTTCATTTCTTATAGGTAGATTACTAGAAGCTTTAGTTAGAAATTTTAGGCATCATATATTTAATGCGGTTGGCTGGTTTGGATGATACTTGGTTAATTGACCGAGCTACGACGCGAAGTATTTTCACCTTGGGGACCTATATTTCGGTTCTTTCAGGATTGTATATATTATAGACTCTTTTATTCCGTATTTATACGGGAGATATGTCTCCCGTTTTGGATATTTCTTTTGTATAATATTATTTCCTTTTTTGTTATGAACCTTTTTATTTATGACACCTTTGTTATGTATTATCATCTTTTATTTAGTTAAATTATTTTTTTCTTTCCGCAAATTTGAGGGTGTCACATCAAGTCTCTGAAATCAACACAAATCTGGATTCGCCCATCCTTTTTGGGTATGGGGATAACGTTAGCCACCCATTCAGAGTACTCAGAAACTTTGATGAATCCGGCTTAGAATTACTTATCGACCTCTTCTTTGATTTTAAGAGCCCATTCAGTCCTCATTCGACGAAGCTTCTGTTTTACGGGTTTGAAACCTGGTTTGATTGGAATTCGGTGCTCTGCAAAGTCTCTGTCTATCCTTGGCATGTCTTTGTAAGACCAAACGAAAACGACTTTGAACTCGTGTAAGAGGTCTACGAAACTGGCCCTTTCTGTCGGGTTTAAGGTCGTCCTTATCCTAAGTTCTCGGGGTTTTAGTTCGGTCCCTACGTTGATGGGTTCAGTATTTTCTATAACTGGAGTCCCTTCCCCCTCTTGTAGTATTTCCTTAATTATATATGGAGCTAATTATGGGTCAGGATCATCCTCATTAGCATCATAAATAGAATTTCATTCAGAAAAACACAAGGAGTATCGCGGTAATGATCTCATCAAAGTGGCGGTAATGGGCTGTTGGGACAATCCCCAAGCTGCTATTATTATTCGATGCTATGCTAGGCGAAATAAAGGGATGAGGGTGACGGCAGAAGGAGACTCTCTAGGAACTTTGCTAGACTCAGACTCCGACTCCGATTCCGACTCTGACTCGAATTCGTTGTCTTCTGGTGTTTGACGAGTTTGACGGTAGGAATTGGAGAGTATAAAATAACAATTGTGGAAGACCTCGATTCCAGCTAGTTGTATTCCCTTATAATGCCAAGGCTCGGGAAATCCGTGGAAGTATTTTTGACTACCTTCCCTAACGAAGTATCCATTCAGAGTAGGGAGATATGGTTGCATCTGGATTCCTTGACTTTTACGATTTTGGACTTGAGTAAGCATTTCTAGGGTTTCTTCCTTCGTGGGTTTGTACCCAAATCGTAGTGGTATCTTTCCAGAATTCCCCTCTTTGTAAGGTGCGAAGGTGCTTTTCTTGATGAGGTTTAATGGCATTTCCGAGAAGTATCCCTGGGATTTGAGTATGTGGTTGACCACTAAGTTGGAGTATGGATCGAAGTATAGAGGCGCCAATTCACTCTCTATGAGATTTATGCTCTGAAATCCTCCAAGCTCGTATATTGGATCCGTGACTACTTGGTTGCTGGACATTTTCTCTATCACAGCTTTGATAGGTGACGAATTGATCGTCACTACTTTGCCATCTAGAGGAATTTTGATCTTCTGGTGAAAGGTGGATGTTACCGCTTTAGAAGCGTGAATCCAAGGCCTCCCTAGAAGTACATTAAAGGATGTTTCGATGTCCACAATTTGGAAGTTAACCTTTCGTTCAATTGGCCCAGTGGCGATGGTGAGGTTCATTAGCCCTATCACCTTACGTCGTGTCCCATCATATGCTCGAACACCTTGGTTGGTAGAAGTCCAATCTGGTTCTTTCATGCCTAACTTGCGCGCTGTTTTTAGTGGTATGACATTGACTGCGGAGCCATCATCTACCAAAGTCATTGGTACGTTCTTCTTTAGGCACGTGATTGTGTTATATAGAGCGAGATTTTGCCTGGCACCGAAAGGAGGTAAATCCTCATCTGAGAAAGTAACAGGGTTACTTAGCTTAACTAAGTGTTGGAGGACAAAGTTGACTACGTCGCCAGGTGTAGAGTCGTGCGCTACATTTAGTTTTTCTAGTGCTTGTAATAAAGCTTGGCGACGGGGAAATGAACTCACCACTAACTGCCAGACTGAAAGATCAGTCTTTGTCTCTGCAGTTGTTTGAGTAGATGGTCCGTAGATGTATCTTCGCCATCATTTGGAGTGACGACATTGGTTTTAGTAACTAGACCATTAATGGTAGGACCATTCTGAGAGACACCTTGATAAGGACGCCCCGATTGAGTAAGATAGTCTATATCTTGATCCTCACTAGCCCTGACTGTATCTTCATTGTCTGTGGTTTGATTAGGTTTTGTGAGGTATTCATCCTTGTCGTCATCGGACCATATTCCGTTGACGGCATTGCGTTTTCATAGTCTGATGATTTCAGCTTCCAAAGTGATTACTCGTTTGACTAGATTATCGCATGTTGTGATCACTTCTTGCATAGTAGACTCTTGAGAAAGAATTGGAATTTGGGGTACGCTTTCTTGGGGTGTGGCATCTGGAATGCGTAGAGATGCTACAGTGGTTTCAAGTTCTCAAACCTGTCTACTTATACTCTTAGCCCATGGTAGGAGAAATGGTGGAATATCATTCTAACATATGAATCTCATCTTCGATTGGGGAAATGAGGTGTGAACAATCCATGGTGGATTCTTCATGTGTAATCATCTGACTTCCAAAAGGTTCTGAGTATTGTTAGGTTTACCTTCAGGAGGTATGGGTAAACGACCATCTTCAATCATATCTTGAAGGGTGTGCTTCAATTTGAAGCATTTCTCTCTATCATGCCCTTTACCTCTGTGATATTCGTAGTAGGCATTCTCATCTCAGAACCTAGTTTGCTTTTCTGGAGCAGGTGTAGGTCCTATGGGTTGGAGCTTGCCTTGTTGTGTCAACCTTTTCAAGGCATTGGAATATGTATCACTGATCCTTGTGAATTTCCTTTGTGGGTTGTTCTTTTTAGATGGTTCAACAAGATTGACTTCATCGGTTTTTTTAGTAGAGCCGTAAGAATGATTTGTTGTGCCTTGATATCCGAGACCTATCATTTTGGACAAGAGCCCCTTTCGGATATCGTCTTCAATTGTGGTTCTTAGCACAGTTAAATCTTTGAAAGACTTTATGTTTTGGTATCTAAGATGGTTTGTATAAATAGGTCTCAAGTTGTCTACGAACCTCGCCTGGACGTTCAACAAGCTGTGTGATAGTCTTCCTTTACCTACTTAGGAAGTTGGTGAAACCTTCTTTCTCATTTTGGGTAAGAACCTCTAGAGTACACATATTGACTTGGATTTCAGTATTGTCTGCGTATTGCTTGGCGAACTCAATCGCGGCATAATCCCAGGTTGCAATTTTCTTGTGTTCTAGAGAATAGAATAACCACTGCTTATGAATGGTGTCGAGAGATGAAGGAAAGATCATAAGGAATATTTCTGGTTTGATGCGTTTGATAGATTTTTAATCCTTGAAGGCACAAATATGATTCAAAGGGTTCTCATGCCCCTTGAATTTTGGGATGTCAGTCATGTTGAAGTTGGTTGGCAATTGGGCATTTACTGCTTCATATTTGCGATTATTCTCCCTATAGATGTCATCTCCCTTGAGGTACATTAGTTGGTCCTCTAGGTATTGGAGTCGCTTTTCAGCTTCAGTAAGAATTGGTGGGGGATTGACTTCTTCTTGTCCCATAGGGGGTGGAATGTTGCCATGCACACTAGGATCATAAATGTGTGATGGAGGAAGCCCCGAGAAAATGGTAATGATGACTTGAGGTACACTAGTCATGACTTCTTTAAAGACGGATGAGTGCGGCTAGGACTACATCATTACCATTTTGCTCGGGTTGATAAACACTTTCTTGACTAGTTCCCGGCATCTTGGAAACTGAGGTAAGACACCAAAGATGGATCAAAACACGATCGACCATTCTAGCACACTTACTCCAAAAGACTCGACTTGTGAAGTGGGAGTGTGCCACTGTGTTTGAGTGAGTTTTGAAAATGACTAGTTTTGAAATGTTTGTCCTAGACAACTGTAGTGTGGTTGTAGGAGTGTTGACTCAAAGTGGAGAAATGATTTTGACTAGATACTTGGACAGAGTTTCGACTCATTTTGCGCTACTTTAGGCTACCTTTGAAAATGTTTTACTGTTTTAAAAAAGGATTTTTGTTTTTGAAACGTTCGTCATTGTTTTATTTACAAAATGGTGATCACGTATGGGTTATACAAATTTTTATAGGCATTATAATGTTATGCTGAGTGCATTTAAAATGGTTTTGGTTTAAAGGGTTGGTTACCATACCAAGCAATCAAACTCGGGTCTGTGGAGAGGTCCGCGCCAAACATGAGTAAGGTAGGTTCCTAGTCCAATTCCTCTTGTAGTGAAAGCTCTTGATACTAACATGAGTATGTATCGCGGTATGGTTCACGGCAATCGTTATCCATCCTTAGGCCTCGATAAGAATTTGGACCGTCCGGACAGGACGACTGGTCGAAACGGATTGGGTTGAGCATAGGAAGGCCGAATAAAACAACCTAAGAAGGTCGAGTAATGAAAATCGACAACTGTCTCGTACAAACTATTGATTAACCTTGTTCAAGTTTCACCCTGGGTAACACGTAAGTGTATATTCCTCAGCGGAGTCGCCAAGCTGTGGTACACGACGGGACCACGTAAGGAACCAGGACAAGCGTAGAAATACGCATTTGTGGAGTCGCCACCAATTTTTTTGGAAAATTGGAATCATTTGAATACTTTATGCCATGTCAAGACACAAAGTAATGACATGAACACTAAGAACTTGTTACCTTTAGCAGTCTATGTCTAGAATGACTCTCGTGGATGCCAATGAGCACGAGTAAGGGGTGAGGGTACGTATTAGGAAGCTCTTTAATCGAACACCTAATCCCGCTTGGTTTATGTAAGGATCGAGCTTGGTTTCATCGTTTTTCTTTTTTTTGCTCTCTCTTGGGTTCGTTTGTTCTTTGTCTGAGACGTCTATGTTTATTCATCGTACTCTTTCTTCCATGATAATTCTTCTTCTCTATGTTGATGATATTATTCTTACAGGAAATTCTCTACAATTGCTCACCCAACTCATTGCTCTGTTATCATCCCAATTTGCAATGAAGGATCTTGGTGACCTTCATTTCTTTTTACGTGTACAAGCGGTACGAACTTCTGGTTCTTTATTGATGTCTCAACATAAATATGTCACTGACCTACTTCGTTAATTATACATTCATACCTTGAAGTCTGTTCGTACCCATCTTCCTTCTAGGACGGTCTTATCCCTCACACATGGTGTAACACCCGGAAATGTACCCTATTTTTCTAGTAGAAATATTTTACGAAATCTCTTCAGCAAATTTAAGTTTTAATTTAGAATTTTATGTTCTGAGTCGAATTTAGAATTTCCGAGTTCGTATTTGGAATTTCCGCGAGATTCCATGAGAATCCCGTCTTAAGGCGAGTTTGACTTTTATTGACTTTTCTTCCCTTATATTCCACTCATACTCTTTTAACCTATTTCATTCATCATAAACCAAAACCCTTACTTCTTCCTTAAGCAAATATCAAACCCTTGCCTCCATAGCTTTTTCGATCTTTGATTCATCCTAGCTCATTCGTTACTTGATAGAATTCACGTAAGTTCGTCTCATTCTTCTCCCCTTACCTTCCTCTATCCGTATTGATATTAAAAACATCGTCTTTCTCGCTTTTCAAACTTTCCGTCTTTCTCAAGATGAATTTTATTCATCTTTTATGATCTATTTGTAGGTGGTGACCTCCAAGATCCCGACAAGGACTACTTTCTAATTGAAGAGGAGCTTGACGATTAGTAAAGACGCTTAAAGGTAACGGTGAAGGGTTACTCGATATCATTTACGTGTTTTATGTGATTTCTAGGATAGAAACCGTATTTAGTTTATGGTTAGTATGCTTAGGACTTGTGTTGTTGTTGTTGGTTGTTGTTAGTTGTTAATTGATATGAGAATTGATGATTTGTGATGATAAATGAGCATTTTATTGTTGATAACATGTTGATTTTTGATCGTCCTTGAAACCCGTGAAGGACGCAGGCTGCGTCGTGGCGACGCAGGCTGCGTCGTGGCGACGCAGGCTGCGTCGTGGCGACGCAGGCTGCGTCATACGCTGCCAACAGAAATTTTCCTGCACTGACCCCTTTTCGTAAAATGATCATATCTCCTTCGTTACTTGCTTGTTTTGAGCGTGTGACATCTCGTTGGAACCCTAAGAGGTTAAGCTATCACCTCCAATTGGAATTTATGCATTCCCATATATAGAACTCTAGTTATGACCGTTTGAAGTGGACCCTTGTTTTCGTTGGTTTCCAAACAACGTTGTTTTGGAGAGGTGATCTATGTTTTTATTCATTATGCTTCATAACTTGTTCTAATGCTTATGTTACATGTATTGACCTTATGTTTATCATATTTAAACTTATATGATTCCCTATTCTCATGTTTTGTGACGGTTTATGGTATGTTCCCACTTTGAGTCGGTTTTTACAAATGAGACGGTTTGAGCACTATTTTGTCTTGTGCTTTGTACTCTCATTCCCTTGGCTACCTTCCCTTTCGTAAGGCTGGAATGTCGGAACGGAGAGGTATCCTACTGCTTAAATGCATGTGTTAGTGGGCATAAGACGACGTTGTTGGGAGTTGAACGCATTGCGTTGATCGACCCGGCCGTCAAATGTTGTGTACTTGCGAGGTGGTGTTATGTGCATGTAGCGTACCGCTTGTTATGAGGCTTGAGCTCTTTTCCGCCTCTTTCGTGAATTGATCTACCGAATTTGGGGTACTCGGCGTTTTCTTTGTAAGACCGAGTCTTGGATGCGAAACGCTTTATCGCATGTCGAATCGGAAAATGTGATTCCGAGAATCTGGCCAGGTTTAGATTAGGAGCCGTTTAATTATCGTTCCTACCAGGAGGAAATTCGTCTACATAGGCGAAATGTAGGCATCGCGTATGAGTTCAGGGAAATATGATCCCGTGGATGCCTTTTAATCATACTTGCCATGTACACGATGCTAGTGCGTTTCATTTACCGTGAGATTTGTCGTCTTGTGTCGTCTTTGAATGCGTGATTTCATGATATTGTTCATGGTCATTGCATGATTGGACACCGTCATTGTCTTGGTTAGTGAATGGATGATAATATGTTGGATTTAATGTGATCATCGCATGACTTGACTGGTTTGTCTGTCGAGTCTCAATCTTATCAATCTTATACCGCTAACGGTGAGATGCAAGCCCTAGTGAGCGTATTCGATTGCCTAAGAGTGTCTTTCCCGCGTCTTGGAATAACATGATGGTTACGGATTTGATTTCTATATGATCTTATCTTTATATCTCGTATTGCCTATTTATTCTTATCGCAACTCACATGTATACATATATATATGCATGCTTTACTTTCGTATTACCTTATGTGTACGTTTGATGTAATATGGCTGGGAGAACCCGGAGGTACTCCCCACTGACTGTGGCATTCATGTTTTTCATGGATGAACAGGTTTCCTGCTTGGATGATTTTTGGATGTGACTTTTTGGGGTTCGGGTGTGAGCTAGCGGGCGTTGTCCCTGGAAGTTCACCTCTAGACGATAGTAGCTAGTTTTGTTAAACACTTGTTCTTTGCTAACATTTGAAGAGACCCCGTCTCTTTATTGTATATTCCGTTTTTAGTTTGTAATATTTGACACCTCTCGTGTTATTTACAATGCATGTATAAAAGTTTTTAAAATACCGTATTTCCGCATATCTTTTCACATGCTTGTATGTTTTATCTTTCCGCATTCGCGAGGGTTGTCACAGTTGGTATCAGAGCTTTGATCGCTCCCGACGCACACACGTGAACCCTAACTTAAACTACTTGACCTGGAAATAATAAATGAGAGAGGTGGGTAGAAGTTAAGGACTTTATTTGGTAGTCTATTTGTTTTTGCTAATTGATAGGATAACTTAATTTGTCTTTGTTTCTTATGAAGATGGTTAGACCGCGTTCAGCTGATAATATTATGATGGAGGCTCTTGCTCAAGTGCTGAAGAATCAGCAAGATGCCGCTCTAGCTAATACCAACCAAGTTCACCCTAGAAGGGAGGACAATCAACAAGGTGGTTATGCATGGGTGGCGGGGCAAATTGCGAGGAGTAAGATCGTGCCTTATGGTGGAGAACCTGATCCCACGGAGCTATCCGACTGGTTCCGTGAGATGGAGAAGCAATTCGATCTTTACCAAGTCCGGGAAGAGGATAAAGTGAGGATAGCAAAGCACTTTCTAGTGCGGGAAGCCGACAACTGGTGGGCTATCACAAGTGCCACCGCAACTCTTGAAGAGGACTTCAACTGGGCTTGTTTTAAGGCTCTTGTGGAGGGTAGATTTTACCCTAAGGAGCTTAAACAGCAAAGGCTTAAAGAGTTCATTGACTTTAAGCAAGGCAACCTATCCGCTCAAGATTTTACGACGGAGTTTAATAAACTCGCTCATTTCGCGCCAAGGCTTATTCGTGATGATGAAGATCGTGCTTTCTATTATCGCAATAAGTTGAATGCCGTGCTTCAAAGTAAGGTGAGAAGGGGTACCGCATCCTTTGGAGATCTTTACGACGATGCCTTATGGGCTGAAAATTCAATGAAGGCCATTAGGGATGAAGCTTTAATGAATAATCCCTCTCCTTCTTATGCTCCTAGGCCGAATGCCTTTGGGAAGAGGCCATTTATTCCGTCTCCTTCTAGTTCCTATGCTAACAAGAGGAGGTTTAATCCTTCTTCCAATGCAAGAAATCCTTCTCCTTTTATTCCTAGAGCTACTTCAAATGTAGTTCATAGGCCTTATGCTCCTCAAGCTCAAGCTCAGGGTCGTCAATGTCACCGTTGTAGATTTCCTCTACACCCCGGTAGATCTTGTAACAACCGACCTTATGTTTGCTACTTTTGTCAAAAGGGCGGTCATCGTTACGAGGATTGCCCCGATCGAAAGTTGTCTCCTCCTCCTAAACCTAAGGGGGTTTCAATCTTTGTCATGAGTCGTGTTGGATGAAGCGAGGCTCATCCCGAGGATCATTTACGGGTATGTTCTCAATCTTAGAGCAAACCGTGTCTATTTTATTGATAACGGTTGATTCTATGTCTTTTGTGTCATCAACCTAGATAGTAAGTTAATCAATCAAGCCTACATCTAGTGAGGATACGCCCATATCCTTACTTCCGGAGATATATCTCTTGTTCAAACCCTTTATCCAAAGTACCTTATCTATTGTAGGGTTTCTATCTTTCCCGCGAATCTCCTTAAGTTTCCTCTAGGAGAGTTTGATATTATATTAGGTATAGATTGGTTAGCTATGTATCAGGCTAGGTTCGAGTGTCGTGATCAAAAGATTTTCTTAAAGAGTCCTTTAGGTGTTAGAATAACCTATAAGGGATATCATCCCCGTAAAGGTGTATCTTTAATTTCCGCTTTGAAGTTGGTAAGTATGGTTAGAAAAGGTTACAAAGCCTTCTTGTGTGTTGTGACTTCTTCAAATACCTCTTTGCCAAGTATTGAAGATGTGCCTATTGTTCGAGAGTTCATCGATGTATTCCCCGAAGATTTGCCCGGGATCCCTCCCGAGCGTGATGTTGAATTCTCTATTGATCTTGTTCCTGGTTCTGGTCCAATTGCCAAAGCTCCTTACCGTATGGCTCCTTCTGAATTGAAAGAGTTGAGAAAGCAGTTGGATGATATGATTGAAAAGGGTTTTATTCGACCTAGTGCCTCGCCTTGGGGTGCTCCTGTCCTTTTTGTGAAGAAGAAGGATGGTTCTATGAGATTGTGTATCGATTACCGTGAATTGAATCGGATTACAATCAAGAATAGGTATCCTTTACCAAGAATTGAAGATTTGTTTGATCAATTAAAGGGTGCTTCTACATTTTCGAAGATTGATTTGAGATCTGGTTATCATCAAATTCCGGTTAGAGATGTTGATATTCCAAAGACCGCTTTCAGTACGAGGTATGGCCATTATGAGTTCAAGGTAATGCCATTTGGATTGACGAATGCTCCCGCTATCTTTATGGATCAGATGAACCGCACATTTAGTGAGTATCTTGACAAGTGTGTGGTGGTTTTCATTGATGATATTCTTATTTTCTCCAAGTCCGAAGATGAGCATGCTATTCATTTGAGGATTATTTTGGGTGTTCTACGTCGTCAAAAGTGGTATGCTAAGTTCTCTAAGTGTGAATTTTGGTTACCTAAAGTGTCCTTTCTTGGGCATGTGATTTCAAAAGAGGGTGTAATGGTGGATCCTTCCAAAATTGAGGCCGTTGTTGATTGGAAGAGTCCGACTGATATTAGAGAGATTCGAAGTTTCCTTGGTTTAGCTGGTTATTATCGAAGATTTGTCAAGGATTTCTCTAAGCTTGCTAGACCTATGACTCAGTTATTGAAAAAGGAAACCAAATTCCTATGGAATGAAGCTTGTGAAAATGCGTTTCAGGAGTTAAAGAAGAGGTTAACTACCGCTCCGGTGTTGACTTTACCTGAAGATGGAGTAGATTTTGATGTCTATTGTGATGCTTCTAAAATGGGTTTAGGTTGTGTTCTTATGCAGAATAGGAAGGTTGTGGCTTATGCTTCTAGGCAATTGAGAGTTCATGAAGTGAACTATCCTACTCATGATCTAGAATTGGCCGCTGTTGTTCATGCTTTGAAAGTGTGGAGACATTATTTAATTGGAGTTCATTGTCGTATCTTCACCGATCACAAGAGTTTGAAGTACATATTTACTCAAAAAGAGTTGAATATGAGGCAAAGAAGATGGTTGGAATTGGTGAACGATTATGATTTTGAGTTATTGTATCATGAAGGGAAGGCTAATGTGGTTGCAGATGCTCTTAGTAGAAAAGCTTCTCATGCTTTGAATGCTTTGCATGTTTTACCTGTTGATCTTTGTGCCGAGTTTCGAAGATTGAGTTTGGAGTTTGTAGAGCGTGGATTTGTTCATGTTGGTGCTATGATTGCCGAGCCTGTGTTGCTCCGTGAAATCCGTGAAAGCCAAGTTGATGATCTTACCTACAAGTCTATCCAAGCCAAGATTCTTGAAGGTAAAGGTAAAGATTTCAAGTTTGATAATGAAGGTGTTCTTCGTTTCCATGGTCGCTTATTTGTTCCTAATGCTCTTAATTTGAGGAAGCGAGTTCTTGATGAAGCTCATCTTTCCCCTTATTCTATTCACCCCGGTGGTGATAAGATGTACAAGGATTTGAAGCTGCAGTTTTGGTGGCCGAACTTAAAGGGTGATGTTGTTTCTTATTTTGGAAGATGTTTGACTTGCCAACAAGTGAAGATTGAACACAAGAGACACGGTGGATTGCTGCAACCGTTGGATATTCCGCTATGGAAGTGGGAATCTATTTCTATGGATTTTGTTATGGCTTTGCCGAGAACCGTTGGAGGTAAAGATGATGTTTGGGTTGTTGTTGA